>JAXCGZ010013341.1:132500-133506 GCA_037179515.1 Halocaridina rubra | reverse complement strand
GGGGCAGGGCGTGGCCTGACATCCAATCCTGCCAATGAACTCGAGTGGCATCCAGTCCTGCAAATCAATGCCAGGTTCGAAGTGGAGTCCCTCCTATTTCGGAGAGGGGCTGTTTCAACAAGCCTATAGAACGGAAAAGTTCCAGGTCAGAGCGTGGCTATTGGGTATCTCTCCAGGGCATGTACATACGTACGGGTCACATGTTTGTGTTTCTTGTGGTTTAGGAAATGGCTAACTTCTTGGCCTTTCCCATCCTCTTCAGGTACTCGATGCCAGATGCTAAGTCTCATGGGCCCGGTCATATATCTCCTTGACACTTTCTACAAACATTGGCCGTACCGCAGAAAACAATTGGGAGAGTATTCTATTTCACCCTTGACTTCTGGCCTCCCACGTTTCTCTTCACGGCTTGTGGTGTTTTCGAGGACCGAGGGTCCCTTATCCTTTAGGCCTCTTGGGGGTGCATGGCGTCGGGGGTTAGTTCCAGGTGCCTAGCCATAAATCTTGGTGGTCCCAAGGGAAAACATGGTCTGCACCCAAAACTCAATAAAAGTGAGGGCATGTAATAAAATATCTGTGCCCTCGACCAACCGTTACCCCTCAAGATTTGTTACAAGTTTCAGATTCTGGCTTCAGCATGACGGAAGTCATGCGACAGTGGTAGTAGTAGAAGTAGTATGCAGGACTGAATAATAATTTCAAGTTTAATAGCAAGATGCATGCATTCGTAGACTGCATGCATCTTGGTATTATATATATATATATATATATATATATATATATATATATATATATATATATATATATATATATATATATATATATATATATATATATTATGATCTCATTGTCATTATTATTGTACCCTAATTTTATGATTGTATGGAAATCTGCTTATCTAGAATCTATAGAAAGAGCAATGTGCTCGTTGTTCCCTGTCTCCTGTTGGGATATTTGATTCGCTGATAAGAGAGGAATAGCCTTCCTTACCTCTTCATCATTATCC
>JAXCGZ010013341.1:107500-127500 GCA_037179515.1 Halocaridina rubra | reverse complement strand
ACTCCAGTGACTTTTTAAATATGATACTTAGTGCCACTGATATTGAGTTTGCGCATTTTTTTAAGCACATGAGGGGATATGTCATCAGGACCTGTAGCTTTATGAACATCTAAATCCATCAGCGCTTTGCATACCTCTGTGGCTGTAAGGTTGATGTTCTCTAATATCGGCCCTTGAGTTTCTATCTCTGCAATCTGCGGGGGTGGGGTATTTTCTACTGTAAATACTGACTAAAACTCCTTGTTCAATTCTTTGCAGATCTCTTCATCCGTCTCAGTGATGCTTCCATCCGCTCTCTTTAGCCTTAAAAACTGTTCTTTTACCTTCAGTTTTCCTCTGATAAAGCTGTGGAAAAGCTTGGGATTTTCTTTAGCCTTCCTGGTGATGTCCCTCTCATAGTCTCTCTCTGCCTCTCTCCTTTTACTTAGGTAGTCATTTCTTCCTCTTTTGTAGGTTTGCCAGGCATTTATGTTTTTTCTCCTCCTATACCTTTTCCAGCATGTCTCTCTCCACTCCCTAGCACTTTTACACCCATTATCGAACCATTTCTCTCTGGCATGAATTACACCTACTTTGGTGAAAGGTATGCAGCAATCTACTATCTTCCCATATTTCTCACAAAAGATGTCATACATTTCTTGTACAGATTTGTTGTATAATAAGGTTCTCCAGTCAATAACTGCAAAAAGCTCATTCATTTTGATGTAATCTCCTTTCGGATAGTTCCTCCTCATGTCCTCAGTGCCTCTACTCTCAGGCAGAATATCTTCAATGATATATTCCATCAACAACACACAGTGGTCACTCTTTCCAATTGGTGGTTCATACTAAATTTTTTCAATATCCAACACATTATCTGTGAATACTAGATCAAGTAGTGATGGCTCATCCCCACCCCTGGCCCTCGTTGGTTCCATTACATGTTGGTGTAGGAAATTCCCTAGTACGCAATCTAGGAATCTTGCCCCGAATGAGTCCTCACCACTGTGTGGGTCAAGATTTATCCAATCTATCTCTTTATGATTAAAATCTCCCATAATCAAAATCCTACATTTTTTTCTCCCGTGCCATGTTAACAACTGAGTTTATGACTTCAATAGTACCTATATGACTTTCCTCATAAACTTCAAGCCTATTCTGGCTCCTTTGTGGGTTATATACAACAGTTATTGTAATGCTCTCTGACCCAGTATTTATGCGAGCAACAAGAAATTCCTTGAACTCACTTTCTATAGTCAAGTTTATTTCTTCAACTTGAATCCTTTCGCTTATGAGCAGTGCTATCCCTCCACCATTCCTCTCAGATCTTTCAACCCTTAATATTCTGAAGCCCTTAGGAAATACTGTGACACTGTTTATGTCCTCACTCAACTTAGTCTCTGTAATTGCTACTTTACTGCCTTACTGTTGTGAATCCTATCTTTTAATTCTACTGCCTTACCAGCTAATCCAACAGCATTTGTGTATAACAATCTTAATGAGGCCCCATCCCCTGATCTTCTGTCATTATCTTCTTTATCTCCCCTTTGTCTGGAAGAACTCTGAAAGGAAAATTTTTCTTCTCTTCTTCATTTCTTTCCTCATTTAACCTTCTTGCCTCTTGCAACAAGTTTTTGATCTCTCCCATTTCTTCCTGTGTTCTGTATCATCTAATGAACACTTCTTTGAATTCTTGAAGGTCTTTCAGACTTTTTTTTCTCAACAATATTTCCCTACATGTTTCCCCTCTCTCAAAGGTTACTTTTGTTGGTCTCGGCTTCCTTCCCTCGAATATTTACCTAGTTGGTGTATGTTTACAATATCCTCAGAACCACAAACTACTCCAAGCTTTCTTATCAGGTCTATAACCCTAGCTTTATTTTCTTCAAGTCTCCCCTGCCATGTTGGCTCCTGGGATTCGCTTATACCTGAGATTACCACTGTCTTCTCTTTATCAAGTGCCTGTTTGATGAGTGGGTTTGCCCTTTCCATCACAACGTCTTTCATTTTTTCGATTACTGTCTCTTTATAGTCAACTGTTTGTATGTTTTCCAGTGCCACCACGTTTACAGCCTCTTTTACTGCCACATTCCCCTTTAGTGCATCAGCAAAGGAAGTTTTCATGGCATCATTTTCCATATTCAGCTCCTGGAACTCTTTTCTAAACTGTTCAATATTTTCCTTAATCTGGACATTCCAAGCAGCAGTCTCGTCTCTCTCAGAAGAAAGCAGTGAACTAACATCTAATTCCTTTAGGTTGTCATTCAGCTGTTTGTTTTTATCTTCTTGTTTAGAAATCCTAGTTTCTAGTTCACTCTTTTCCCCTTCCAGCTTCTTTATTCGTTTTTTCTAGTTCCTTTATCTCCTTCCCTTGTGCTTTATTTGCTTCCTCCAAAGATCTTATTTCCCCTCTGAGTGTTTCATTCTCTTTCATTTCTCCATCCATATTCCGAATTTTTTCATTAAGGCTTATAACCATTGCCTCTAAATTCTTGATTTTCTATTTTAGTCTCCTGATAGCTACCCCTCCTCCCGACCCATGGGTGGGAGAGGTTTGGGACAGAGATGGCCTCATTTTTATGTTCTTCCTCTCACAGAATATAGAAAGAAGAAGAGAATGAGAAAAAAAAAGAGAGAAAAACTTTTGTTTAAGCTTCATACAGAATCTTTATATCTCCATATAAGTGCTATTTAGTGACTCAATTTATCTCTTTTCTGGTAACACACATCTTAACTTAAAAATTTGACTATGGTAATTTAAGGATAAAAAGAAAAAGAAAAAAATGCACCAAAACAAAAGTCAAACCTGAAGGAAAATTCGAATTTGTGTCTGAGGAGGCACCCACCTGTTTCTGCTATATATTCTTCCTAACTGATAAACTCACTTGCTAACCAAGATATGTTATCACAGGATTAGACTTTACATTTAACTCAATATATATACAAAATAAAAAAATAGTAAAAGAGAAAGCTAAAAGAAACGAAAAAAAATTAAGAAAATAAGACAGCTGTACTACTTGGCAACTTAGCTCAGTACTGTTGACAGGTGTGTGTGTGTGTGTGTGTAAACATGAGAAAAGCTCCAGAAGACTATATATATATATATATATATATATATATATATATATATATATATATATATATATATATATATATATATATATATATATATATATATATATATAGTAGTAGGTTGGCCATGGCACCAGCCGCCCATTGAAAGACTACGACTGAAGGTATTAGGATGCAACTAGGATTGGTCCAGACACTTCCAGGTTGAGTCTTCCTTCAGGACGGTTCTTTCCTCATGCCTACATCTACACTGAATATTCTGGCATATTCATTACACATCTCTTGGTATTCAATTACATTTGGAAAGTCACAACATTCTGCATATCTGTCTCTTTTACTTTCCTTTTCCTCACATTTTGTCATGGCCCCCAGTACCCGGCATAGTGGGGTGCGAAGAATCTCCGGGGATCGTGTTGACTCCACCATTGGCTTGAGGGCAGACACGCCTGGTGGTAGTAATGGTTCTGCTCTTAACCTTGCACCTCCCAATAGATCTGCTTCTTTCACTCTTCACTATTCAAACATTCGTGGGCTGAACTCTAATCTTTCGTCTGTGGAACAGCACTTGGGCACTTTCCTCCCTAACCTCCTCCTCCTATCTGAAACCCAGTTGTCTATACATGCTTCCACTGACCCTTTCCAAATCTCCCACTATAATCTGTATACTCGTTTTCGTTCCAAAGGTGGGGTCTGTGCTTACTGCAACATTAACACTCCTACTGTGAGGCTCATGGACCTTGAATCTCCTGACTTTGATGTTCTCTGGCTAAAAGTCTATCTTTCCACTACCACTATCATCCTTTGCTTCTGCTACTGTTCTCCAAACTCCACCGAGTTTGTGTCTTTCTTTGAATATCTCTCCTCGTGCCATGAATCCTTGCTATCTTCTCACCCACATGCCGAAGTTCTCTACATTGGAGACTTCAGTGTACACCACAGTGAGTGGCTTCATTCTTCTCACACTGATGTGGGAGGAAGTGAGGCTCTTGCTTTCTCTATTACTCACGATCTGGAGCAAATTATCAAACATCCTACTCGCGTTTCTGATCGTCACAACATGCTGCAAACACTCTTGACCTATTTTTTACTTCCAACCCTTCAAACTACTCTTATTCTGTGCTTTCCCCTCTTGGTAAATCTGACCACTCCATGATCTCTGTCTCTTCCATTTTCGCTCCCCCACCACCAATCCCTCCTACTCAATGCCGCCTTTGGCACTTCGAACGAACCCAACATGAAAATTTGCGTAACTTTCTCTTTGACTTCCCATGGGATGACTACTGCTTTCGGTCCCGCAACCCTGATCGGGTAGCTGTAAAAGTTGCCGAGATCATGACCGCGGGAATGGAGGCGTACATCCCCTCTTCTACAAAAACTTTCTCTCCCCCTAAACCTTGGTTTGACCGTGCCTGCTCCATGGCTATCCAGGCTAGGAATCAGGCTCACCGATCTTACCAAGCCTCTCCTTCCGATTTAGCTCACTCTGCTTTTATTATAGCTAGGAATCGCTGTACAGCTCAGATTCGAAGGTCTAAGGCTTCCTTTATAAGAAGGAAAGTTGATGACCTTAACTCCTCTCCCACTGACAAATGCTTCTGGTCCTTAGCCGAAAACCTCTCCAAAAACTTCTGTAACTCAAACTTTCCCCCTCTCATTTGTTCTGATGGTTCTATAGCTTGCTCTCCCACTGACAAAGCCACTCTCTTTGGCTCTCATTTTTCTGCCAACTCTTCTGTCAACGATTCCAGCGCACCTGTTCCTCAGTCTTTTCCCCTCTCTAACCCTATGCCCTCCCTTATCCTTTCTTCACGCAAAGTTCATAAGGGTCTTCGCTCACTAAAGACAAACAAGGAATCTGGTCCCGATGGTATCCCTGCAAGGTTCCTTAAGGAGTTTGCAGATGAAGTGGCTCCTGTGCTTTGCCGTATTTTTCGCCTCATTCTGTCAACCAGTATCTATCCTTCATCTTGGAAGCATGCTCTAGTCAACCTGTTCCTAAGAAGGGTGACCGCTCTATTCCTTCTAACTACCGACCTATTGCTATAACCTCCTCTATTGCTAAAGTTTTTGAAACTTTGCTCAATGCTCACTTCTTGAAACGCCGTGAATCTAACTCACTTATCTCTGATCACCAGTACGGCTTCCGCAAGGCAAGATCCACTGGTGATCTCCTGTCCTATCTTACTCATGTATGGTCATCTTCTCTGAGGAACTATGGGGAATCCTTTGTCGTCGCCCTTGATATCTCTAAGGCTTTTGACAGAGTGTGGAACAAGGCTCTGTTGGCCAAACTCCCTGCCTATGGCTTTACCCCTTCTTTCTGTTCTCTGATTTCCAGTTTTCTAGCTCTTTCTCTGTTTCCAGTGGTGTTCCACAGGGCTCTGTTCTTTCACCTACTCTCTTCCTTCTCTTTATCAATGATCTTCTACAATCCCCATCTTCCTCTCTTCTTCATGCCTTTGCCGATGATTCTACCCTTCACTTTTCCTCTGCCGTTTCTTCACAACCTTCATCTGTTGCTCGTAATCAATCTCGTATCACTCTTTCTTCTACTCTTAACTCCGATTTGCAGAGAGTATCTGAATGGAGCACTCAAAATTTAGTTAAATTCAATGCCTCCAAGACAAAGTTTCTGGCTATCTCTTTATCTTCTTCTCCTCCTGATAACCCTATTGTCTTCAAAACTAATGAAATTTACCCTCTTAACTCTATCAATATATTAGGAATCCATATAGCCTCTAACTTGTCTTGGTGGAATCACATAATCCAGATTTCTATATCTTCATTCAAAAAATTGGGGGTTTTGTTTCGTTTTCGTTATTACTTTTCCTCATTGCAGTTACTTAAAATTTACAAAGGTCTTATCTGCCCCTGCTTAGAATACTGCTCACACATCTGGGGCGCTTCTTCCTTTACTTATCTTCTTGATAGGGTTGAATCTGAGGCAGTGAGACTCATTAATGATCCTTCTCTTAATTCTAACATGGATTCTCTCTCTCTTCGCCGTATCTTCCCTTTCGCTTTTCTATCGCACCGAGGCCGCGTAACACTCGCCAAGCGGCCTCATCTGACAGGTACTGTGTGGAGATTTGTAGCTCGCAGATTGGTCGGTGCAGTGACTGCTTCTTCCCATCTACCTTCAGACTTTGGAATGCTCTTCCTCCTTCTGTCTTTCCTAATTCTTATGACCTTTCATCCTTCAAAAAGCAGATCTATCGTCATCTCAGAGCCTAGTCCTCCATATCTCTGGGTCCTCTTTACTTTGACTGTTTTTTCTGTCTGTCGTTTTCCTTTGTGTGACATTACCTCATCTCTGCCTTGCCCTTAACCTTTTTCTTTTCCTTCGTCTTGGTGTTTTCTCGTGCTCGGGCCTTTGTTGATGAGGGCAGTTTCTGCCTGTCCCGGTGTCACACTTTAAAAAAAAAAAAAAAAAAAAAAAAAAAAAAAATATATATATATATATATATATATATATATATATATATATATATATATATATATCTGTGTGTGTGTGTGTGTGTGTGTGTGTGTGTGTGTGTGTGTGTGTGTGTGTGTGTGTGTGAGCTACTGAACATGAGAAAAGCTCCAGAAGACTAAGACGAAGGCATTATTACCATTTCTGCCATTCTTTCATTCCTCACTTCTTCATTATGTCTTCGTTATTTTGTTTTCACTTTTCAGTGAGTTTTTAGTTATTTTCTATTACATAAACGCATATATATATATATATATATATATATATATATATATATATATATATATATATATATATATATATATATATATATATGCTCAAAAATTGAACCGATCTGGAGATAGGGAGTTAAGAGCATGGGACTCTTTCCCGTAAGCACTATTAGATAAAAATATATGAATACTCCTCCTCCTCCTCCTCCTTTTTGTCCACATCATCCTTCTCCTCCTCTACTACCTCCTCCTCCTCGTCTTCCTCCTCCACCTCCTTCTCAACTTCCTCCTCCTCCTCCTCCATTTTCTCCTCTTCCTGCACCTCTTTCTCCTTTTCCTTCTATTTCTCCTCTTCTTCCTCATCATCTCCATCCACCTCCTCCTTCTCTTCCTACTAATTCTCCTCCTCCAACTCCTCGTCTTACTCCTTCTCCTCCTTCACCTCCACAGCCTCCTCTATCTTCTCCCATTTATTCACCTACTCCTGCTCCTTCTCCTTTGAATACCCAATGTACTTTGGAAATAAAGGTTTATTATTATTATTATTATTATTATTATTATTATTATTATTATTATTATTCTCCTACGCCACCTCCTCCTCCTTCTCCTATTCCTCCTCCTCTTCCTCTGTTTCCTTAATCACCTCCTCTTCTTCCTCCTCCGTCTCCTTAATCACCTTCTCTTCCTCCTCCTCCCCCTCCTCCTCCTCCTTCTTCTTCTTCTTAAACTTCGCCTACATTTCCAAACAGACAGATGATGCAAAGATTGTGAAGAAAGTAAAAGACGAGAATAATGGTAGAGAACTTCAGCAAAATCTAAGTAGTCTGCATGAATGGTCAGACAAGTGGCTAATGAAACTTAATAATTCAAAATGCAAGACAATAAGAATAGGTATAAGGGCGAGAAGACCCAAGCTTAAATACCCAATGGCAGGAGCAGAACTTCAAGAGACAGAGAATGAGAGAGATCTAGGAGTAAAACATACTGGCCGATTAGTCTCCGGAAATGCATATAAATGGCACAGTAAGTAATGCATTATGCATTCTTGGCAAATGTAAGGATAACCTTCATGCACATAGACAAGGATATGTTCAGAAATATTCATGTAACCTATATGATGCTAAAGCTTGAATATGCAGCCCCCATTTGGAATTCGCACTTGAAAAAGTATAAAAATATGCTGGAAAAACTTCAAAAATATGCTACAAAACTGTGCCAGAAATACGCAATCTCAGTTATGAAACGAGGCTTCAGGAATTAGACTTACCGTCACTCGAAGCTAGAAGCATGAGGGCGTATATGGTGACCAAAAAATAAGCACTGGAATTTATCGTAATCAAAAAAGAATATTCACATACTCACACAAACATTTACATGTGTTTGAGCTTTGACTTGGCCACCACCTTCAGAAGTTATATTACGAACTTTGTGTGTGTGGGCATATATATATATATATATATATATATATATATATATATATATATATATATATATATATATATATATATATATATATATATATATATATAGTGAATGTCAATACCAAAGCCTGTATGAACATTAACTTATGTACTGTGATATTTCTTATTTAATATTCAAGGAAATTTTAGGTTGACCAGTCCAAAAGTGGAGTCACTTTCATCCATATATATGCATGCATACATACATACATACATACACACACATAAATACATACACACACACATATACATATATATATATATATATATATATATATATATATATATATATATATATATATATATATATATATATATATATATATATATATATATATATATATATATATATATATATATATATATATATATATATATATATATATATATATATATCCACACATGAGCCCTGTTATCCCATTATAAGGAAGAATCAAAGCAAAATACCTTGGCTTATTGCGGGAAAAAGGAGGGGACTCCAGTTCCCTCACTCCACCTTATTTAGTCGACTTTTACGATACGCAAGGGAACACGGAGGAAGTAATCTTGCTCCCTCCCTCAGGGGATGATGATGATAATAATAATAATAATAATAATAATAATAATAATAATAATAATAATAATAATAATAATAATAACAATACTAATAATAATAATAATAAAAATAATAATAATAATAATAATAATAATAATAATAAAATTAACCTAATAATAACAATTATATATATATATATATATATATATATATATATATATATATATATATATATATATATATATATATATATATATATATATATATATATATTATATATATATATATATATATATATATATATATATATATATATATATATATATTATATATATATATATATATATATATATATAAACAGGATCTAGACATGTCATATATAATTTATATATGAATGTAAGTGTACACATATTTATGCACGTACGAACGAATTCCTTTTTGTAAAAGTATGTAGCATTAATGCATATATACATGAGCATTTAAATGCATTAGTATGTACTCGTATTAGTAACAATGAAACAAACAGACTGCATCAATAAATAAAATAATGGACATTACTCACATTCTTCCGTTTGGGAAGAGCATCAGCGAGGTTCTCTTCTGAAAATTAACAGACAGTCATATCAGACAGTGAACTAATAGCAGACATTATTATTATAATTATTATTATTATTATTATTATTATTATTATTATTATTATTATTATTATTATTAACGAAGAGATCGATTGTTTTGCAATAAATAATTCAAAAGTTATTTTCAAATATGTCAAAAGGCAGGAGGGGGGGCGAAAACCGTTACAAACCGAATCAAGGAAGCAAGAACAACCAATCTTATCCTTTTCCCTTCAAGTCGCCCCCCTTCTGTTTGCGTGAAGATAATAATAATAATAATAATTAATAATAATAATAATAATAATAATAATAATAATAATAATAATAATAATAATTATTATTTTTTTTATCTACCTTGGCTGTTTCCCCCTTTAATTGGGGAGTAGCCGACATCAAGAAAGGAAAACAATAAGGGGATTACTTTGCTCTATGGGCAATGGCGAGGGAGCTAGCGACCGTTCAGATGGCACTGCTGGAGTGCCACAGCCCATCCTCCCGGCTCTTCCACAATCTGTGTCGCTTCACAACTGCCAACTCCTCCTACTGCCCCTACCACAGGGCTACCTCTGTAAGATGCAGCCCCGTGGTAACAGCAGATGCCCATCAGAGCAGCGTCACAATCGCTCACCACTCATTCCTATTCCTAGCACGCTAGGTTGCTTCCCTCACATCCATCCTCCTATCATTCAGGGCTCTCCCTACTCCATCCATCCATCCAAACCTAGGCCTCCCTCTAGTATTTCTCCCATCAACTCTCGCATTCATCACCTTTTTCAGCAGCCTTTCATCATCCATCCTTTCCACATGGCCAAACCATCTCAGAACATTCATATCTACTCTGGCTGCAATTTCTCTCCTCACACCCGTTCTTGCTCTCACCACATCATTCCTAACCCTATCCAATCGAGATACACCAATCATACTCCTCAGGCATTTCATCTCAAACACATTTAGTTTCCGTCTCTCACTTACTTTCATACACCATAACTCTGATCCATACATCACAGTTGGCACAACCACTTTCTCATACAAAACTTTCTTAACATTCATTTCCAACCCTCTATTCTTCATCACTCCTTTCAATGCACCCAACACTTAACATCCTTTATTCACTCTGTGACACACATCTGCTTCCACTCCACCATTTGCAGCTATAACCGAGCCTAGATACTTAAACTGATTAACCTCCTCAAGTGTCTCTCCATTCAACATAACATTCAGTCCAGCACCATCCTCATTTCTTGTACACCTCATAACCTTACTCTTTCCCACATTCACTCGCAACTTCCTTCACTCACACACCATTCCAAATTCTGACACAGCTTTTCCTCTGAATCTGCCACCACCACAGTATCATCTGCATACAGCAACTGATTCAGCTCCCACTCATTATCATCCCCATCTACCATTCTCAAACCTCGACCACGCACTCGCTCATTCACCTCTCTTACAACTCCACCAATATACAAATTGAACAGCCATGGTGACATCACACATCCCTGTCTCAGTCCCACACTCACTGGAAACCACTCACTCACTTCATTCCCTACCCTAACACAAGCTCTACTGCCCTCATACAAACTCTTCACTGCATGCAACAATTTACCATAATAATAATAACAATAATAATATGTCTTCATGTAACTATAACCTTGTGTATTGATGTAGGTCTGAAATATGCACACATACATACATCCATACAAACATACACATAAACTGGAAAACGTTCAAAGACATGCCACGAAACTGGTTCCAAAATACGCAATCTCAATTATAAGGAGAGACTTAAGGAATTAAACTTACCGTCACTCGAGGCTAGAGGGAAGAGGGGATATGGTGATGTTATTAGATTCCTTCATGATTAGGACAGAGTGGATATTGATCGATATATTTAATAGCTAGCTCTAGAACTAGAGGTCATAGTTGGAAGCTTCGTAAGAAAACTTCTTTGTAGGATGTAAAGAAATACTTGCTTTAGTGTAAGAATAGTTACGACTGGAATTCACTAAGCGAGAAAATAGGTAATACCATCTCAATTCTCAGTTTTAAGAACAAGTATAAGTATCACTGAGTACAAAATGGAACCGACCTGGAGACGGGGAGTTACAAGTATGTGGCTTTTTCCCGTAAGCACAATTAGGTAATTACACATAATTACATTGTGCGTAGTATATCAAGTAGCCATATCACTACACAGAAGAAAAATGAGTGATTGCTCTACCTATATGAATTAGATAATTCCATGTAGTCTATTCATACGAGAGCAAATTTTACAACACTTCCTTCCAAGACAGACTCTTAATGATTACTGCTCCTTGTTTTCCCCAGGGAACTGCCCTAATAATAATAATAATAATAATAATAATAATAATAATAATAATAATAATAATAATAATAATAATAACAATCGAAAAAGGCTCATAGTAAATCTAAGTTAGCCTATGCCTGCAAATAGTCTTCAGATTAACAAATATTCCTAAAACAAGAACAGCGTAAATAAGCAAAACGTTTGCCATTTGAACAAATGGAAGCAAACACAAACAGTCAGAAGTAGACAACAATAATACCACGGTCAGATTATTTGTTTATACTTTTAGTACAAGATGAAAGCATATTCAGATAATCACTTCAAATGGAAGATGTGAAGGATTATTTTTTTGTCATGACTAAACACATAATTGCAGTACATGAAAAAAAGAAAAATTATATATATATATATATATATATATATATATATATATATATATATATATATATATATATATATATATATATATATATATATATATATATATATATATATATATATATATATATAATGTTTTCACTCACTAACCCTGGCCTCTAATCCCAAAGTCCCATCTCGCCATACATGCATCGTCATTGGAGCTATGACACCATCTTAATTGTACCTGTTTAATTCACATAGTTTCTGAACCAAGATCTCTCTCTTTCTGGGGATGTAGAGGATTCCCCCCCCCCTCAAGCCATCGACTCATCGGCTCGCTAAGACGACAGCCATACCCTCCCACGATACAAACCTTCCCCTGAATACACGCCCTCCCTCTCCTTGTCTCTTCCACCCAGTGTTGCCATCAAATATTTTCAGTTCCCGCTAGCCAGAGCCCTAAAAACAGCTAGATTTGGACTTTGAACCGCTAGATTAACAGGATATTCTACAGATTGAAAAAAAAAAAAAAAAAAAAAAAAGGTCAACGCTAAGCTGTACGTACATTGTAATTACCTAATTGTGTTTACGGGAAAGAGCCCAAAGCTCGTATCTTCCCGTCTCCTGATCGGTTCCATTTTATACTTATTGATACTTATCATACGTGTCCTTAAAACTATGTGTATAAGTATATATAGTCTATATACATCTACATATATCTATCTATGCACGCACACACACACACACACACACACTAAGTATCATATTTAAGGAGTCACTGGAGTCGGGGGAGATTCCAAGATGCTGGAAACAAGCAAATGTGATACCTATCTTCAAAAAGGGAAGGAGGGATACGGCTCTGATCTATAGACCAGTTTCCTTGACCAGCATAGTTTGCAAAGTTATGGAGAAACTACTAAGGAAACATATCTCTCTTCACTTGGAATCCTTCAACTTTTTGTCAGTGAGGTAACATGGCTTCAGAGAAGGTAGATCAACAGTAACAAACTTATTAGAATTTTATGATGAGGTAAGCCAAATCTTACAGGAACGAGAGGGCTGGGCAGATTGCATATTCCTAGACTTCCAGAAAGCGTTTGACACTCTTCCACATGGGAGACTTATTAGGAAGCTGCAATCAATGGCTAGAATAGGTGGAAATGTTTTGGAATGGATAAAAACTACTTAGAAGGAAGGGAACAGAGGGTTAGAGTAAGACACTCAGTGTCTGAATGGAGAAGAGTTAGTAGTGGAGTTCCACAGGGTTCAGTTTTAGGGCCACTTTTGTTCCTTGTATATGTAAATGCCCTACCAGAGTCTTTAAATTCATTCATGAATATGTTTGCAGATGATGCAAAGATTGTGAAGAAAGTAAAAAACGAGAGCAATGGTAGAGAACTTCAGGAGGATCTAAATAATCTGCATGAGTGGTCAGAAAAGTGGCTAATGAAATTCAATGCTTCAAAATGTAAGGTAATGAGAATGGGTACAAGTGCAAGAAGGCCCAAGCTTGACTACTCGGTGGCTGGAGTACAACTTCAAGAGACAGAAAATGAGAGAGATCTAGGAGTAAACATACTGGCAGATTTGTCTCCAGAAATACATATAAATGGCATAGTAAGGGCAGCATATGCATTCTTATCAAATGTAAGGGTAGCCTTCAGGCACATGGACAAGGAAATGTTCAGAAGTATTTATGTAACCTATGTGAGGCCAAAACTCGAATATGCAGCCCCCTTTTGGAATCCGCACTTGAAAAAGCACATATCTAAGCTTGAAAAAGTTCAAAGACATGCCACGAAACTGGTGCCAGAAATACGCAATCTCAGTTATGATTAGAGGCTGAGGGAATTAGACTTACCATCACTCGAAGCTAGAAGAGTGAGGGGGGATATGGTGACAGTCTTTAAAATCCTTCATAGTTATGATAGAGTGGATAGGGATCGATATTTTGATATGGCTGGCTCTAGAACTAGAGGTCATAGTTTGAAGCTTCGTAAGAAAACTTCTTCGCAGGATGTAAGGAAATACTTTTTCAGTGTAAGAGTAGTTGATAATTGGAATTGGCTAAGCGAGGAGGTAGTTAATGGTATCTCAATCCATAGTTTTAAGGACAGGTATGATAAGTATGACTAAGTATAAAATGGAACCGATCAGGAGACGGGAAGATACGAGCTTTGGGCTCTTTCCCGTAAACCCAATTAGATAATCACAATTAGGTAATCACACACACACACACATACACACACACACACACACACACACACACACACACACACATATATATATATATATATATATATATATATATATATATATATATATATATATATATATATATATATAAAATGCACATGAATATTGGCATTGTATGTTAAAGAGGATGAGAATAAACTTAAGATTGGTTATATGGAACTCGATACCAAATGTACACACAGACAAATTCAATGTTTACCTTTACCATTATATATATATATATATATATATATATATATATATATATATATATATATATATATATATATATATATATATATATATATATATAAACAGCAGATCTTCATGGCCCTCTAATGATTCTGGCTCCTCCTGCTCTTCCTCGTGAACTGCTGCTGCTGCTAGCAATGTTCCCTCAGTGGAAGTGATGTATGTCTTTTTTGTCCCAATCATATTCAAAACATCTGGTGACACTTCATAATTAAAGCAGATTTTTCCATGTCTTTTTAGCCCTGAACGTATTCCAAGAATAGCATTCATCATTTTCGTCTGCATTCTATTTCTTATCACCAACCGAATTCTTTAAGTCACTCATGAAATGAGGATACAAAACATTCTTTAATATAGCACTGCACTTGGATCTCTTAATCTTTGCCATCGATGCTATTTTGCTATCAGTGAAGCATGCCTTGCATCAATCAGTCAAGAGATCGCAAGTTGATACTGAAATATGTTCTGCAATAAGCAATGCCATACGCCCTTCTGCTATCTGAGATTCACTTGATTTTCTCAAAGGCTGAAAGGGTATTGTAAGCTGTCTTGCATTGGATGAATCGGCATTTGCATTGTGTTTTTTCGTTTTCCCGTGAGCTTTCAAAGCACATAACTCAGGCACAAGAATGCACTGACAAAGTTTACAATTAGGCACACTTTCACCACTTCCCTTCTTTTTTTAAGTTAACCAATGTTTTAATTCTTCAACATGAAGCCACTCCCTTCGAAATTTCTGTGTATATTGCGTCTTAGGCATTTTGAATAATAGATTCAATATACCGGTATAGTACCAACGATCGTCAACCTCAATCAAGAATGACTGCCTCGCGTGGGTCCGATTACACTCTAAAGATCGCCCGAGTCCCGACGTTATCTGGCAGGAACAAAACAGACTTGAGTAGGAATCATGAGTGATACGCGTGTGATATGTTAGTTGGTAACTTTTTAGCAACTGGTACTTGAAAATACAAGCATCAATTTGATTTTTGTGAATCGGATTGGAATAACATAATTAATGAGATGATAACATGTTTTAGAAAAAAAAAATCCTGAAAACCGCTAAACATTTTCATAAAAAGCTAAAATTTGCTGCTAGCCACTAAACTCATTTTCTTCCAGCTAGATTTCAGTAAAAAGATCCAGATCTAGCGGGAAAACCGCTAAAATGGCAACACTACTTCCACCTAAATGTATCATATATATTTCATTTACACATCGTAAGAGGAAATAAGTTCCACACAAAAAAAGAGATCTCCTTCCGGGGCTCCAAGTGCCCGACGATGAAAAGGGAAAAGATGTAGAATTCAATAATGGAGAAAATGGCATTCATTTCATAACGATAATAAATACCTTATAATAATAATCATATGTATTTACACTGAAAGAAAATGTACTTCTGATTTATTTTTTTATTTCCATGGGACCACTCTTGGTAACGACAGTCATTTTTGTGATGGATATTTTACTGAAAAATTCTATTTGGGAACACTGTGATGCAGTTTTAGCCCCTCTCTCCCTCTCTCTCTCTCTCTCTCTCTCTCTCTCTCTCTCTCTCTCTCTCTCTCTCTCTCTCTCTCTCTCTCTCTCTCTCTCTCTCTCTCTCTCTCTCTCTCCTCTCTCTCTCTCTCTCTCTCTTCGCGTCGAAACTTGAAAGTATTCATCTTATGAAGTAGAGTCTATTCATCTGTCAATTCGTGTATATTTGTTAGTATATAGGATGGAAAATGTTTTCATATTTGGTATCTATAAATACAGACGATCTTATATGCTGTATTTGGTACGGTTGATTTTCTTAATTGAAAAAGAAAACATTGAATATCCTGTTGTAGGCCTAGTCTCGCTATTTTCATTTGATATTGATGTCCCATTTCCTTTATAGGTCATGTATTAAAAAAAAAAAATTGTCCTGACAAAAATCACATTTTTATAGATGACAGAATGTTCTGTGAACTTAGACGTGTAACGTACACTGAAATAAGGTTAGGTTAGACTTACGGTTACAATTTAGTTTTTTCATTCACGAAAATACATTAACAATCGCTGCTTGTTATCTAAGTACCATGAATTACTTTGGTGTGCGATCTATACTTTATATTGTGATCCACAACAAGAAAGTTAGTTTGTTACCTAATTTCCAAAGATAGGCTTTATTATGTACTTTGTTACCTAGATTCCTAACGTAACTTACCCTCTATTTAGCATTTTTAGCAGTAGTTAACAAGCCAAAGTACGGTGTAAATATTTTATCCAAAAATATGCTTGTTATCTACTTTGCTATCTAGATTCCTAACCTAATCAAACCTCTAATTTAGCATTTTCACCGTAGATAATAAGCCAAAGTACGGCGTGGATATTTTCCCTTGTATATAACAAGTCAGAGTTAGCACCTTAACAATCAGAGTGTATGAATGTCATCACAATCTAAATGTTAAAAAAAAAAAATCACAACTTAAACACTACCTCCCAACATCTCTTATGTGCTCGGTTTTACGTCACAGCCTCCCAATTTCTGCTAAGGGGAAGGACGGTGCCTTCTTGGAAGGACTTTAATTTTGGCTAACGCGACCATGACCCTGAGTGAATGCCCTTCTTGTCCTAAGAGAGTAGCGGGCCTCGAACTCACGACCTGGCGAATCAAAGTCGCTAGCATCACCACTCGGCCACAATGCTCATCACTCCTGACATTTTTTTTTTTTTATATACACTTGTTGAGGTAGGCTGTTTAAAAAAAAAAAAAACCTATTTGGCCAAACTCCCTGCCTATGGTTTTACCCCTTCTTTCTGTTCTCTGATTTCCAGTTTTCTTACTGACCGTTCTATATCTGTAGTTGTTGATGGCGCGACATCTAGCTCTTTCCCTGTTTCCAGTGGTGTTCCACAGGGCTCTGTTCTTACACCTACTCTCTTACTTCTCTTCATCAATGATCTTCTACAATCCCCATCTTCCTCCCTTCTTCATGCCTTTGCCGATGATTCTACCCTTCACTTTTCCTCTGCCTTTTCTTCACAACCTTCATCTGTTACTCGTAATCAATCTCGTATCAATCTTTCTTCTACTCTTAACTCCGATTTGCAGAGAGTATCTGAATGGGGCACTCAAAATTTAGTTAAATTCAATGCCTCCAAGACACAGTTTCTGGCTATCTCTTTATCTTCTTCTCCTCCTGATAACCCTATTGTCTTCGAAACTAATGAAATTTACCCTCTTAACTCTATCAATATATTAGGAATCATATAGCCTCTAACTTGTCTTGGAGGAATCACATAATCCAAATATCTATATCTTCATCCAAAAAATTGGGGGTTTTGTTTCGTTTTTGTCATTACTTTTCCTCCTTGCAGTTACTTAAAATTTACAAAGGTCTTATCCGCCACTGCTTAGAATACTGCTCACACATCTGGGGTGCTTCTTCCTTTACTTATCTTCTTGATAGGGTTGAATCTAAGGCAGTCAGACTCATTAATGATCCTTCTCTTACTTCTAACCCAGATTCTCTCTCTCTTCGCCGTAAGTTATCTTCCCTTTCGCTTTTCTATCGCTACTACTTCCATCGCTGCTCTGATGAGTTGGCGAGTTGCATCCCTCCTCCACTGCCGAGGCCGCGTAACACTCGCCAAGCGGCCTCATCTCACAGGTACTGTGTGGAGATTTGTAGTTCGCGGATTGGTCGGTGCAGCGACTGCTTCTTCCCATCTACGTCCAGACTCTGGAACTCTCTCCCTCCTTCTGTCTTTCTTAATTCTTACGACCTTTCATCCTTCAAAAAGCAGATCTATCGTCATCTCAGAGCCTAGTCCTCCATATCTCTGGGTCCTCTTTACTTTGACTGTCTTTTTCTGTCTGTCGTTTTCCTTTGTGTGACATTACCTGATCTCTGCCTTGCCCTTAACCTTTTTCTTTTCCTTCGTCTTGGTATTTTCTCGTGCCCGGGCCTTTGTTGATGAGGGCAGTTTCTGCCTGTCCCGGTGTCACACTTAAAAAAAAAAAAAAAAAAAAAAAAAAAATATATATATATATATATATATATATATATATATATATATATATATATATATATATATATATATATATATATATATATATATATATATTGTTACATTATATGCAAATAGGGTGTAATTTTGCCATTACTCTAAACGCCATCATCATTTAAATAATAATAATAATAATAATAATAATAATAATAATGAAGTAAATAAAAAAAATAAGTAGCATGTGGGGGGGGGTTATCTGTTTCTCCGACTGAGGAAAACCTATTTCACTTGCAAATATATTAAAGAGATTTTTCATGCTGAACTCATTCACAACTACATTATTATTATTATTATTATTATTATTATTATTATTATTATTATTATTATTATTATTATTAATGTATTTGTTGTTGTTGTTGTAGTTATTTCTGTCACATTATTCGTTGTGATAAAAGAAAGACTTATTTGATATTAAGAGAAGAAGGATGGAATGGTTAGTCGACAATGAGATGGAGGGATTAGATTAGGAGCAATGGATGGTATAATTGCGCATTGTCTTTATTTTCTCCTCTTGATAGATGCAATTATGAATTGCATCTTAATAATTAAAGGTTTTGTATTATTAGGCATTATTTTTTTAATATCGAGGGGAAAGGGGGGGAGGTTTACTTGTTAATCATCATCTATTGCGCAGAGGATGGCAAGCGTTTCGAGTGACAAAGGGGTGCCAACCCAATTGTGGAGATTCTGAAACGTTGGTAACACTGATCATAGTCAGCTGATAGGCGAAGCTAATAAGAGAAGGGAATACTGGATTTCGCAGCCACTGCGCAAGGCAACCCTTTCTTCTCCTCTCTTCATATTTTAGTCATTGCTTTATATATATCATCATATACCTTGGCTGTTTCCCCCTTACATTGGGGGGTAGCCGACATCAAAAAAGGAAAACAGTTTGGGGATATATATATATATATATATATATATATATATATATATATATATATATATATATATATATATATATATATATATATATGGTAGGAAAAGCCCATTAAATAAAACAACGAAAATATATATATAAAAAGTACTTATTAATTTCGTGACCTAAACTGGTCACCTTCTCAAAGTACAATGGCAAGAGATACCACGAAATTAATAAGTACTATGGGACAATTGATTATATTGTATTTAAACTTAACCTAGTGCTTACAGTTGCAGCAAATATCAAAAGAACAGAAAGTCTTATTACATGGATATAAAAAGATAGTTTCCTAGGCAGAGATAAGTAACTTGCTATACTGGCAGAGGAGGGAAATGCCAATATATACCCTCTCTCTCTCTCTCTCCTGCTTCAAACCATCTTTCAATTACTTTCCTTCGCTTATCATTAAACGTTGAAGTATGAATTTTGATCATCAGATGATCACAGTATCAAATTGAATTAGAGAGAGTGTGTGTGGGTCCTTTCTAAAGACCTGAGTGGAGCTCTTAGTGGAGGAAGTTGGCGATAAAATGGTTAA
>JAXCGZ010013341.1:95000-97500 GCA_037179515.1 Halocaridina rubra | reverse complement strand
TTTCTCTTACTCGCACTCATTTAAAGAGTGAAATATATTTTCTAAAAATGTACTTACATGTGAGTATTTTGGGGGGGACACCCAGTAGTTTAAGTCATGGGTGATGTGATTGTTTTTACGTCAGTGACTCCCTTTCTATTAAAGGCTAGGACAGTGCCTTCTTACTAAGGATTTCGGATTAGGCAAGTGTGGCCATTACCCAGAGTGAATGTCCTTTCTAACTTCAGACCGTTGAGGGCCTAGAGCCCTTGACTTCACGAATCAAAGTCGTGAACGCTGCCCACGCAGCCACGGCTGCAATATTTTAAGTCATTTGATGAGCCATGATGACAGAGAGGGATGGTGCCAGGAAGGTCATCTGGAGTAAAGCCTCTGTAAAGCAATGATGAACAATTAAGAGGTTATATCACATAGGGAGAGGATTGATCTGCTCATTTTATATATATATATATATATATATATATATATATATATATATATATATATATATATATATATATATATATATATATATATATATATATATATATAATTGGCTCATCAATAATTTGTCAATATGTTTTTACTTTTTGCAAAAATATGAACACTAACACCAGCAACACAATAATAATAATAATAATAATAATAATAATAATAATAATAATAATAATAATAATAATAATAATAGACAGAAGGAGATCGTCTGCATAGCAAAACTTCATCGCATTTTCCTCAAGACTCTTTAGCCATTAAGATGACATCATTAGGTGTTATGTCATCCAACAGGCTTCATGATATGGCAGGTTTTTCTTCTGTAAATTTTGGGTGTTGAGGTTGAAATAGTTCGTGATCTATTGCTGATACTTGAGATACTGAGTTTCAGTGTATCTAATTAAAGTATCTGAATTCCAGATCAAAACTTAGCACGAGGGTCTGCCCCTCTCTTTTTTTATCTCATACTTTAATTTTCTTTGCTTTTCCCTCCAATTCCCTTATATCCTTAATCCTCCCTCCCCTTTTTCCCCCTCCTATCCTATCCCAACCTAAAAAAAAAAAAAAAATTACTGTCATCGACAAAGCCCTCTGCTGCTGATGCTACAAATAGCCTAAACTCAGTAACCCCCGTTGTACTTGCTACCTCATTATCACTCTCTCTTCACGCTACTGCCCCCCAAAAATGAAAAAATAAATAAAAATAGGTATTTTTCTAGCCTGACAATACGCGGTAAGCTTCCAAAAGGCTCATACCAAGGCAGAGGGACTTCAATGTTTAAGATCATTTCTGGTGAAGAGAACTATACCACTATGAGAGAATATCTCCCTTTAGACACTCTTCAAAGGGGATATCTGAGGTAATGTGTCTCATAACCTTATATAAAATATATCTTCCTCTATAATCCAATATATATATATATATATATATATATATATATATATATATATATATATATATATATATATATATATATATATATATATATATATATATATATATATATATATATATATATATATAGAGAGAGAGAGAGAGAGAGAGAGAGAGAGAGAGAGAGAGAGAGAGAGAGAGAGAGAGAGAGAGAGAGAGAGTGTACTATTTATTTCTGTACACATAGAGCTATATCAGTTATAAGTATGAAAAACAGGCTATTTAATAGAAACTAATTTTTAGAAGGGGGGAATTGGACATCATTGTTCAACCATACCATCTATATAACCCAACAAAAATGCAACTGAGCATAGCAGCACAACGCATTGGAATCAAGATTCAAAATGCAATACTCTCAATCCAGTGGATTAGGTAAATTACTCAAACTAACACATCCTTTTGTGGCTTCGTGCTTGTGATTTACTATGCTCTCTCTCTCTCTCTCTCTCCTCTCTCTCTCTCTCTCTCTCTCTCTCTCTCTCTCTCTCTCTCTCTCTCTCTCTCTCTCTCTCTCTCTCTCTCTCTCTCTCTCTCTCTCTCTCTCTCCATTAATTATATTGAATTATACATATATTTTCTGTATGTTGCTGTATAATTCTGTTTGTGCATTCTGCGTTTCTCTGAGCTTTACTTTTGCATATAATGTACTCTGTGCTGCCATACTGTGAGTTGTGTGTTAGTATGCAGCAATGTTTTATCAATATGTACACCTCCCTGTAAACCATGTTCAACTCTTGGTTTTGTATCCATTTGAAGCATTATTTGTATGAACTCATGTAATGTCTGACGCCTTGGCGCAATAAATTAATAAAATAAAAAAATAAATCTCTCTCTCTCTCTCTCTTTATATATATATATATATATATATATATATATATATATATATATATATATATATATATATATATATATATATATATATATATATATATATATATATATATATATATATTAGAGTGCTCCCAGCATGAAAATCCTTCAAGTATTTTGCAGTATGAAAAATGTTACTTTCAATAGATGCACATCCTCGTTTTCTCTGGTTATATTTTTAGAACCCCCTCATTTCACTCTCTCAATACTTGGGGAGATGCAAAA
>JAXCGZ010013341.1:90000-92500 GCA_037179515.1 Halocaridina rubra | reverse complement strand
ACTCCTACTGTGAGGCTCATGGACCTTGAATCTCCTGACTTTGATGTTCTCTGGCTAAAAGTCTATCTCTCCACTACCACTATCATCCTTTGCTTCTGCTACTGTTCTCCAAACTCCACCGAGTTTGTATCTTTCTTTGAATATCTCTCCTCATGCCATGAGTCCTTGCTATCTTCTCACCCACATGCCGAAGTTCTCTACATTGGAGACTTCAATGTACACCACAGTGAGTGGCTTCATTCTTCTCACACTGATGTGGGAGGAAGCGAGGCTCTTGCTTTCTCTATTACTCATGATCTGGAGCAAATTATTAAACATCCTACTCGTGTTCCTGATCGTCACGAACAAGCTGCTAACATTCTCGACCTTTTTTTTACTTCTAACCCTTCTAACTACTCTTGTTCCGTGCTTTCCCCTCTTGGTAAATCTGACCACTCCATGATCTCTGTCTCTTCCATTTTTGCTCCCTCACCACCAATCCCTCCTACTCAACGCCGCCTTTGGCACTTCGAGCGAACTCAATATGAAAATTTGCGTAACTTTCTCTTTGACTTTCCATGGGATGACTACTGCTTTCGGTCCCGCAACCCTGATCGGGTAGCTGTAAAAGTTGCCGAGATCATGACCGCGGGAATGGAGGCGTACATCCCCTCTTCTACAAAAACTTTCTCTCCCCCTAAACCTTGGTTTGACCATGCCTGCTCCATGGCTATCCATGCTAGGAATCAGGCTCACCGATCTTACCAAGCCTCTCCTTCCGATTTAACTCGCTCTGCTTTTATTATAGTTAGGAATCGCTGTACAGCTCAGATTCGAAGGTCTAAGGCTTCCTTTATAAGAAGGAAAGTTGATGACCTTAACTCCTCTCCCACTGACAAATGCTTCTGGTCCTTAGCCAAAAACCTCTCCAAAAACTTCTGTAACTCAAGCTTTCCCCCTCTCATTCGTTCTGATGGTTCTATAGCTTGCTCTCCCACTGACAAAGCCACTCTCTTTGGCTCTCATTTTTCTGCCAACTCTTCTATCAACGATTCCAGCGCACCTGTTCCTCAGTCTTTTCCCCTTTCTAACCCTATGCCCTCCCTTATCCTTTCTTCACGCAAAGTTCATAAGGTTCTTCGCCCACTAAAGACAAACAAGGCTTCTGGTCCCGATGGTATCCCTGCAAGGTTCCTTAAGGAGTTTGCAGATGAACTGGCTGCAGTGCTTTGCCGTCTTTTTCGCCTCATTCTGTCAACCAGTATCTATCCTTCATCTTGGAAGCATGCTCTAGTTCAACCTGTTCCTAAGAAGGGTGACCGCTCTATTCCTTCTAACTACCGACCTATTGCTCTAACCTCCTCTATTGCTAAAGTTTTCGAAACTTTGCTCAATGCTCACTTCTTGAAACGCCTTGAATCTAACTCACTTATCTCCGATCACCAGTACGGCTTCCGCAAGGCAAGATCCACTGGTGATCTCCTGTCCTATCTTACTCATGTATGGTCATCTTCTCTGAGGAACTATGGGGAATCCTTTGTCATCGCCCTTGATATCTCTAAGGCTATTGACAGAGTCTGGCACAAGGCTCTGTTGGCCAAACTCCCTGCCTATGGCTTTACTCCTTCTTTCTGTTCTCTGATTTCCAGTTTTCTCACTGACCATTCTATATCTGTAGTTGTTGATGGCGCGACATCTAGCCCTTTCTCTGTGTCCAGTGGTGTTCCACAGGGCTCTGTTCTTTCACCTACTCTCTTCCTTCTCTTCATCAATGATCTTCTACAGTCCCCATCTTCCTCTCTTCTTCATGCCTTTGCCGATGATTCTACCCTTCACTTTTCCTCTGCCTTTTCTTCACAACCTTCATCTGTTACTCATAATCAATCTCGTATCACTCTTTCTTCTACTCTTAACTCCGATTTGCAGAGAGTATCTGAATGGGGCACTCAAAATTTAGTTAAATTCAATGCCTCCAAGACACAGTTTCTGGCTATCTCTTTATCTCCTTCTCCTCCTGATAACCCTATTGTCTTCGAAACTAATGAAATTTACCCTCTTAACTCTATCAATATATTAGGAATCCATATAGCCTCTAACTTGTCATGGAGGAATCACATAACCCAAATTTCTAAATCCTCATCCAAAAACTTGGGGTTTTTGTTTCGTTTTCGTTATTACTTTTCCTCATTGCAGTTACTTAAAATTTACAAAGGTCTTATCCGCCCCTGCTTAGAATACTGCTCACACATATGGGGTGCTTCTTCCTTTACTTATCTTCTTGATAGGGTTGAATCTAAGGCAGTCAGACTCATTAATGATCCTTCTCTTACTTCTAACCTGATGAGTTGGCGAGTTGCATCCCTCCTCCACTGCCGAGGCCGCGCAACACTCGCCAAGCGGCCTCATCTGACAGGTACTGTGTGGAGATTTGTAACTCGCGGATTGGTCGGTGCAGCGACTGCTTCTTCCCATCTACCTCCAAACTCTGGAACTCTCTTCCTCCTTCTGTCTTTCCTAATTC
>JAXCGZ010013341.1:72500-87500 GCA_037179515.1 Halocaridina rubra | reverse complement strand
AGAGAGGCAGCTATAGTGGCAGTGGGGGGGGGTCAAGGGTCAGCAATGGGAGATGAAAATGATAGAGAGATTACAAGAGAGGACGTGAAAAGGGCATTGTATGAAGCGAAAGCAGGTAAAGCACCTGGAATGGATGGTGTGAGAGCAGAGATGTTGAAAGAAGGGGGTGTGGCTGCATTGGAATGTTTAGTGAGAGTGTTTAATATATGCTTTATGTCGTCATTGGTGCCAGTGGAATGGGTGATTGCCTGTATAGTGTCCCTATACAAAGGTAAGGGAGATGTGTATGAATGCAGTAATTTTAGGGGTATAAGTTTGTTGAGTGTGGTAGGAAAAGTGTATGGTAGGATAAAGGTTAATAGGATTAGGGATAAGACAGAATATGTGATCGCGGAAGAGCAGAGTGGTTTTAGGAGAGGTAGAGGTTGTATAGATCAGATTTTTATAGTTAGGCAGTTATGTGAGAAATATTTAGCAAAAGGTAAGGATGTGTATTTTGCATTTTTGGATCTGAAGAAAGCATATGATAGAGTTGATAGAGAGGCTATGTGGAATGTTTAGAGAATATATGGAATTAATGGTAAATTGTTGCATGCAGTGAAGAGTTTGTATGAGGGCAGTGGAGCTTGTGTTCGGGTAGGGAATGAAGTGAGTGAGTGGTTTCCAGTGAGTGTGGGACTGAGACGGGGATGTGTGATGTCACCATGGCTGTTCAATTTGTATATTTATGGAGTTGTAAGACAGGTGAATGAGCGAGTGCATGGTCGAGGTTTGAGAATGGTAGATGGGGAGGATAACGAGTGGGAGCTGAATCAGTTGCTGTTTGCAGATGATACTGTGTTGGTGGCAAATTCAGAGGAAAAACTGTGTCAGAAAATGTCAGAATTTGGAATGGTGTGTGAGAGAAGGAAGTTGCAAGTGAATGTGGGAAAGAGTAAGGTTATGAGGTGTACAAGAAATGAGGATGGTGCTGGATTGAATGTTATGTTGAATCGAGAGACACTTGAGGAGGTTAATCAGTTTAAGTATTTAGGCTCAGTTATAGCTGCTAATGGTGGAGTGGAAGCAGATGTGTGTCACAGTGTGAATGAAGGATGTAAAGTGTTGGGTGCATTGAAAGGAGTGATGAAGAATAGAGGGTTGGAAATGAATGTTAAGAAAGTTTTGTATGAGAAAGTGGTTGTGCCAACTGTGATGTATGGATCAGAGTTATGGTGTATGAAAGTAAGTGAGAGACGGAAACTAAATGTGTTTGAGATGAAATGCCTGAGGAGTATGATTGGTGTATCTCGATTGGATAAGGTTAGGAATGAAGTGGTGAGAGCAAGAACGGATGTGAGGAGAGAAGTGGCAGCCAGAGTAGATATGAATGTTCTGAGATGGTTTGGCCTTGTGGAAAGGATGGATGATGAAAGACTGCTGAAAAAGGTGATGAATGCGAGAGTTGATGGAAGAAATGCTAGAGGGAGGCCTAGGTTTGGATGGATGGATGGAGGAAGGAGAGCCCTGAATGATAGGAGGATGGATGTGAGGGAAGCAAGTGAGCGTGCAAGGAAAGGAATGAGTGACGAGCGATTGTGACGCATCTCCGATGGGCATCCTTTGTTACCACGAGGCTGCATCTTACAGAGGTATCCCTGTGGTGGGGACAGTAGGGGAGTTGACAGTATGAAGCGACGCAGGTTGTGGAAGAGCCGGAGGATGGGCTGTGGCATTCCAGCAGTGCCATCTGAACGGTCGCTAGCTCCCTCGGCATTGCCCATAGAGCAAAGTAATCCCCTTATTGTTTCCTTTTTTTATGTTTATTTATATATATATATATATATATATATATATATATATATATATATATATATATATATATATATATATATATATATATATATATCAAATAAGCACATTACATATGTGAAAACATGAATCATTTTTTACCCCGACCGGGAATCGAACCTAGGACTTATGATTACTAAGTCAAGGTGCTACCACTACACCACAGAGGGTTAAAAGGAATCCAACCTTATAGCTTATATCTGCTATACTTAGGAATGAACGCATTCTAACTGAATGCCACTATGTTCATATTACAGATTCCCCAACCTCACTCGTGGCTTCATTTTAGCATTTAATTCAATTACCAATCTCATTCGGGCATGAAATATCAAATAAGCACATTACATATGTGAAAACATGAATCATTTTTTACCCCGACCGGGAATCGAACCTAGGACTTATGATTACTAAGTCAAGGCGCTACCACTACACCACAGAAGGTTAAAAGGAATCCAACCTTATAGCTTATAACTGCTATACTTAGGAATGAACGCATTCTAACTGAATGCCACTATGTTCATATTACAGATTCCCCAACCTCACTCGTGGCTTCATTTTAGCATTTAATTCAATTACCAATCTCATTCGGGCATGAAATATCAAATAAGCACATTACATATGTGAAAACATGAATCATTTTTTACCCCGACCAGGAATCGAACCTAGGACTTATGATTACTAAGTCAAGGCGCTACCACTACACCACAGAAGGTTAAAAGGAATCCAACCTTATAGCTTATATCTGCTATACTTAGGAAAGAACGCATTCTAACTGAATGCCACTATGTTCATATTACAGATTCCCCAACCTCACTCGTGGCTTCATTTTAGCATTTAATTCAATTACCAATCTCATTCGGGCATGAAATATCAAATAAGCACATTACATATGTGAAAACATGAATCATTTTTTTACCCCGACCGGGAATCGAACCTAGGACTTATGATTACTAAGTCAAGGCGCTACCACTACACCACAGAAGGTTAAAAGGAATCCAACCTTATAGCTTATATCTGCTATACTTAGGAATGAACGCATTCTTACTGAATGCCACTATGTTCATATTACAGATTCCCCAACCTCACTCGTGGCTTCATTTTAGCATTTAATTCAATTACCAATCTCATTCGGGCATGAAATATCAAATAAGCACATTACATATGTGAAAACATGAATCATTTTTTACCCCGACCGGGAATCGAACCTAGGACTTATGATTACTAAGTCAAGGCGCTACCACTACACCACAGAAGGTTAAAAGGAATCCAACCTTATAGCTTATATCTGCTATACTTAGGAATGAACGCATTCTAACTGAATGCCACTATGTTCATATTACAGATTCCCCAACCTCACTCGTGGCTTCATTTTAGCATTTAATTCAATTACCAATCTCATTCGGGCATGAAATATCAAATAAGCACATTACATATGTGAAAACATGAATCATTTTTTACCCCGACCGGGAATCGAACCTAGGACTTATGATTACTAAGTCAAGGCGCTACCACTACACCACAGAAGGTCAAAAGGAATCCAACCTTATAGCTTATATCTGCTATACTTAGGAATGAACGCATTCTAACTGAATGCCACTATGTTCATATTACAGATTCCCCAACCTCACTCGTAATATGAACATAGTGGCATTCAGTTAGAATGCGTTCATTCTTAAGTATAGCAGATATAAGCTATAAGGTTGGATTCCTTTTAACCTTCTGTGGTGTAGTGGTAGCGCCTTGACTTAGTAATCATAAGTCCTAGGTTCGATTACCGGTCGGGGTAAAAAATGATTCATGTTTTCACATATGTAATGTGCTTATTTGATATTTCATGCCCGAATGAGATTGGTAATTGAATTAAATGCTAAAATGAAGCCACGAGTGAGGTTGGGGAATCTGTAATATGAACATAGTGGCATTCAGTTAGAATGCGTTCATTGATAAGTATAGCAGATATAAGCTATAAGGTTGGATTCCTTTTAACCTTCTGTGGTGTAGTGGTAGCGCCTTGACTTAGTAATCATAAGTCCTAGGATCGATTCCTGGTCGGGGTAAAAAATGATTCATGTTTTCACATATGTAATGTGCTTATTTGATATTTCATGCCCGAATGAGATTGGTAATTGAATTAAATGCTAAAATGAAGCCATGAGTGAAGTTGGGGAATCTGTAATATGAACATAGTGGCATTCAGTTAGAATGCGTTCATTCCTAAGTATAGCAGATATAAGCTATAAGGTTGGATTCCTTTTAACCTTCTGTGGTGTAGTGGTAGCGCCTTGACTTAGTAATCATAAGTCCTAGGTTCGATTCCCGGTCGGGGTGAAAAATGATTCATGTTTTCACATATGTAATGTGCTTATTTGATATTTCATGCCCGAATGAGATTGGTAATTGAATTAAATGCTAAAATGAAGCCACGGGTGAGGTTGGGGAATCTGTGATATGAACATAGTGGCATTCAGTTAGAATGCGTTCATTCCTAAGTATAACAGATATAAGCTATAAGGTTGGATTCCTTTTAACCTTCTGTGGTGTAGTGGTAGCACCTTGACTTGGTAATCATAAGTCCTAGGTTCGATTCCCGGTCGGGGTAAAAAATGATTCATGTTTTCACATATGTAATGTGCTTATTTGATATTTCATGCCCGAATGAGATTGGTAATTGAATTAAATGCTAAAATGAAGCCACGAGTGAGGTTGGGGAATCTGTAATATGAACATAGTGGCATTCAGTTAGAATGCGTTCATTCCTAAGTATAGCAGATATAAGCTATAAGGTTGGATTCCTTTTAACCTTCTGTGGTGTAGTGGTAGCGCCTTGACTTAGTAATCATAAGTCCTAGGTTCTATTCCCGGTCGGGGTAAAAAATGATTCATGTTTTCACATATGTAATGTGCTTATTTGATATTTCATGCCCGAATGAGATTGGTAATTGAATTAAATGCTAAAATGAAGCCACAAGTGAGGTTGGGGAATCTGTAATATGAACATAGTGGCATTCAGTTAGAATGCGTTCATTCCTAAGTATAGCAGATATAAGCTATAAGGTTGGATTCATTTTAACCTTCTGTGGTGTAGTGGTAGCGCCTTGACTTAGTAATCATAAGTCCTAGGTTCGATTCCCGGTCGGGGTAAAAAATGATTCATATATATATATATATATATATATATATATATATATATATATATATATATATATATATAAATAGAGAGAGAGAGAGAGAGAGAGAGAGAGAGAGAGAGAGAGAGAGAGAGAGAGTCCATATTGCCGAATACCAGAAAGGAACTACGTGTCGTCCCGTACCTTAGTCTGTGCAAGCTCATGAGACAGACTTACAGATCAAAATAACTTCTCATCTAGTAGAGGCAATGCTTGCAAGCACTTCGCTGTTTCTTTGCAGTAATTTATCAAGAGTTTCGCTGGATTAGGAATATCACAGTTTCACTCTGATCACGTAAAAAAAGTGTCCCTGCCACTGTCACCAAATACTAAAATGGGAACGGAAAATAGCTCGCTTGCATTGGACCCATTTGCACTCATCCCATTCCCCCTCGCCTTATTACCGATCAGCTGACTATGATCAGGGGTACCAACATTTTAGAGTAATCATATTTGGGTTGGCACACCTTGTCTTACAATTATGTCTGTTTCTATGTATGATTTCTTGATGGCATCGAACTGAAAACTTACACAAACGAATTTGTGCCATTTGAAATAATAAATAATTTGTTACCTTTTTTTTATCATTTGTGTTTGTATGCATATGTATTATTTTAGCTGCTGTAGGCCTTAACTGCAATTTGATAGTCCCCCCCACACACATACATTTCAGCAGCAATGAAAACAACGACAGCCGTCAACAGTTATAAAAATACAATATAATTAGAGAATATCATATGTAAATTCTAACGCATACTATGATATATATATATATATATATATATATATATATATATATATATATATATATATATATATATATATATATATATATATATATATATATATATATATATATATATATATATATAAGCGCAAACTTATTATTATTGATAAGGAATTATTATTATGGTAAGGAAGACAATCAGTGAAACAACACATAGAAAATAATGCTATATTTCGGGTCCTAACTGGACCCTTTCTCAAGCGCTCCACTCCAAATCAATGAAATTAAAATTGGGAAAATTAATTAATAATAGTTTGTGGTATAAAGTGTCCATAACCGACAATGTTCCTACCTTAACCCACCATAGATAGGCTCACAAGAAACGAATGAGCAGTATTTGGACTAGGATTAAATTCTGAATGAAAGCCAGGGAAAAATAATCTTCTTTATTATATAGTCGGTTTTGACAAGTACTGTGCTAATGATAATTTTGATAGGAATAGCATATGCCTGAAAGGGGGTCATTCTTAATTTACTTGATTGAGTCGACGGTAAAAGTCCACTTCCTAGAAGGTTTCCCCTGGCTATCAATTCGCTAAAACATAAAGATGAAGAAAACTCGTACTTTTAGATAAAGACATTTATATAGATAAAGCATTGCAACTCTTCGATAACTCCAATACTTATGAGAAACTTTCCAAAAATCCCTTAGTAAATATTGCAGCCACTTTCAATAATAATGTTCGGGATAAAATATGACAGAGAACATTCCTTGAGAAATTTAAGGTTATTCATCCTACAGCTCCCGTATTTTTATGGCTTACCCAAAACACATTAGGAAAATATTCCTCTTCGTCCTATTGTTTCCTGTCGCGACTCTTTCACTACAAAACTTACCAAGTGTCTTGCCAGTTGACTCTCCCCATATTTTGGCAAATTTTTCCATATCGCATCTTAGGCATTCAGAGGATTTCATTCAGAGATGCCGGCTATTAAATATTCCCATTAATGATGTTAAACTACTCAGCTTTGATGTTGTGTCACTTTTTACATATGTCCCAATAGATGCTGTACTTGAGTTCCTTGGTAAGAAACTTGAGACTTTTAAAATGGATTTCCCCTTACCAATAGCAAAAATGATTAAACTAATCAGGCTCTGTGTGAGTAATAATGTCTTTTCTTTTAATTGACAATTTCTACAGGCAAAAATTCGGTTGCAGTATGGGTAGTCCTCTGTCTCCGATATTAGCAAATTTGTATATGGGGTATTTTGAAACTGAGCTCCTGAGTGAAAGTAAATCTCCCAACATAATACGGGTATACACTAAGTTAACGACATTTTTAGTAAGGAAAGAGGTCAATGATGAGATTAAATAGTGTGTAAGCAATGTGGAATAGATTAAAATATGGTCTTTAGTGGAAGGAGGTAATAATAATAATAGTAATAATAATAATAATAATAATAATAATAATAATAATAATAATAATAATAATAATAGTAATAATAACAATAATAATAAAATATACCAAAAGAGTAACTAATAATAATAATAATAATAATAATAATGATAACAATATATAATAATAATAATGTTAATAGTAAGAATGATAATGTAATAATAATAATAATAATAATAATAATAATAATAATAATAATAATAATAATAATGATAAAAAAAATAATAATAATAATGCTAATAACAATGATAATGATAATAATAATAATAATAATAATAATAATGATAATAATAATAATAATAATAATAATAATAATAATGATAATAACAATAATAAATATAATAATAATAATAATAATAATAATAATAATAATAATAATAATAATAATAATAATAATAATAATAACAATGATGTCACATGACATCAATCCTGCTGAAGCCAGAATCTGAAACTTGTAACAAATCTTGAGGGGTAACGGTCGAGGGCACAGTTATTTTATTACATGCCCTCACTTTTATTGATTTTTGGGTGCAGACCATGTTTTCCCTTGGGACCACCAAGATTTATGGCTAGACACCTGGAACTAACCCCCGACACCATGCACCCCCAAGAAGCCTAAAGGATAAGGGACCCTCGGTCCTCGAAAACACCACAAGCCGTGAAGAGAAACGTGGGAGGCTTGTTTTCTGCGGTACGGCCAATGTTTGTAGAAAGTGTCAAGGAGATATATGACCGGACCCATGAGACTTAGCATCTGGCATCGAGTACCTGAAGAGGATGGGAAAGGCCAAGAAGTTAGCCATTTCCTAAACCACAAGAAACACAAACATGTGACCCGTACGTATGTACATGCCCTGGAGAGATACCCAATAGCCACGCTCTGACCTGGAACTTTTCCGTTCTATAGGCTTGTTGAAATAGCCCCTCCCCGAAATAGGCGGGACTCCACTTCGAACCTGGCGTTGATTTGCAGGACTGGATGTCACTCGAGTTCATTGGCAGGTTTGGATGTCAAGCCACGCCCTGCCCCGTGGGTATTTCAAGAACCACCCAGGGCAGACAGTTAGTTAGAACTTTGCCCGGGGCACGAATAGATCATAGATTGTGATAGTCATAGGGTGGGGGGCATTGAGGTGCGAATGTGTTGTACTCTAGAATAAATTAAGATAAAGGAACCACTGCTTGTCCATTCTTACCTTGCACCCTTCTGGTACTAATATTAATATAGTGAGAAGAAATCATTATGACAACTGATGACACGTGGTGTAATAGTAATTAACTTTACGACAACTTGGTGATGAGCGGTGAGATAACCCAGTCATCTTACAAATTGGTGAATTCAGATGGAATAGTCCAAAATTCATCCTACAACTTGGTGGCAGCGCAGTACGGATCATCACGCCTGGAAAACATACGAAGAGACTCTCATATCAGAAGAAACCAGTGCGAAGAAAAGAAAATAAGAATGGCAAAAGCAGAAATCCAACATCTCCCAAGTCAAGAAATGAGTGACGAGGCCAAACACCGGAGAATTCTCGAACTGGAGGAGCACGTGCGGCGCCTACAAACTCCTGCCGACGCCGCTCCGTCGAGAAGGAACTTGGTCAACGCCGACAGAGAAACCGACGCCTCAAACATCGACGAACAGCCTGCCGCTCCGAGCCCCGTGGTGACACAGGGAATGCAGCAGGACAAGCCCCCACCCCGTGCCCTGGTTGTAAAGACGCCTCGAGTCAAAAATTCACCTTTATACCTCGACGGCGCAAATGTAAAAGACCTAGAATGTCCGTCCAAAATTCCCGCGGTCGACTCCCTGAAATACTTGGGTCTGCGGATGAGAAGTGACGAGTGGTCAAACAGAGAATATTATGAAACTTTTAAGGAACTATTCCTAAGATATTTCTTAGTAAGCCGAAGTGTGACTGGAGCATTGAGTGAAAATGCCCATTACAAGAAGTATAAGTTGCCGGATCCGACCAAGAAGATGGCGATTCGTCGATTTTACTCGAGAGAAGATGGAGAACCCCCTCCTTCCTTGCCTTCTGCCATGAAGTTCTTCCGGACCACCTTCTTAAAATAGCTAAGTACTTGTGATCTGTATCCAGTGAGTAATGGGACAATTAGTAAAAGAAATTGAGGTCGGTGGACGCCGCCATTTTATCTTGTAGTTATACTTTGACTCAGCCAACCCGCCTATGAGGGGTGTGGCGCCTAATAAGTTGATAAAAGTAGAATTTCTGTACCCATTACTAACATGGATAATTTGTACTAATAGCTATAAGAAGTAATGAACTCCCATTTTTTTATTATATGAATAATATAAAGTAATTGCGTTTAAAGTGTGTTCCATTTATTTCTATTAATGCCTAGATTGAATTTTAAGAACACGAATGTATCGATTTTTAATTGACAAATTTAATGCACGTGAAATCACTATTACAGTATATTAATTTCTTAAGTGTAAGAATTATAGTGAGTAATATACTTGAATCTGCTTTAAGTTTTTCATAGACCACGTGTGATTTCCGAGAAAGGAATGCGGAAGTGACCAATCGATCTCCCAACCTCGTTATTATAAATATGTAGTAATTGTACTGATCTTTGATATTTAATGTACGTGTAAAATCATTTTTATATTAATTTCTTAAAGCGTAAGAAATCGAGTGTTAAGATTGCGCCTGTTTTCAACGTTCTTTCTTTTTTTGTTTGTTTTTTCTCCGCGGGAGTAATGTTTTAGCGAAATAAAGACATAAATGACAGATTGTTCTTTTAATGTTGTTTTGATGGGAAATTAATATTACGATACGTGTGTGGCATGTTTTTTTTGAAGAATAAGAAATTTTGTGATATTATTTAGAGATGAGTTTAATTTCGCGCTATGCAGGTGAAAGTAAGAGTAAATTAGAGTAATTTGTGCTGTCCTAGAATAGGGAAGGTTTTTCAGTGTCACCCAAACGTAGCTTCAAGGGAGTAGAATGTTTGTTTGTTCGTTAGGATGGGACCTAGGACTGGTGAGGCAGTCATGTGACTGCGCGGCCCAACCGAGATTTCACCTTTACTCTCCTTCAGAGAGATCGGGAAAGGGAAACCAACGTTATAAATAAAAGGGAATTTAACAGAAAGGGGATGATTGTCTTGAAAGTGATATAGCGAATGTGATAGCGAATGAGTATGAATGACTGGGGATATACTGGGGGGGTTACTCTAGGGGGTGAAATCGCGGAAAGCACCGTTAGGAAACATGATTGGGGTCTCTCTACGGGGATTGTTCCCCTGCTCCGCCAGGTCCTTCTGCATGCCATATCAGAGTATTTTTATGGGAGGTGATGCGCTGTTGCAATATCTAGTAAGGGATATTTTTGAGAAAATGATTCTCCACCGGCCCAGATATGGTTGAGATGCCAAGTTTGTTTTATTTTTGTTTTGTCCCCTACTCCGCCAATGAGATTATTATTCGATTTCCGAGAGATTCCAAGATAGATATTACATGATAAAGGACGTGAATCTATGAATGATTCTTTATTTTCTTTGCTAGCTGCAGTATATACATTATTTGTCTGAGGAGATATGTTAGATTGATAAAATAAAACTTTGCGAGTTTTAGCCATGATAATGTTTATCAAAATTATTTCAGCTTGGTCATAAAGAAAGAGTGAGAGCTGACACGAAATGACAACAAGAATGTTACACAGCCGTTTCCCGTATTTGAGAGAGCAGAAGTTGATCCAGAAGCCAAAAGAACAGGGGAGAAAACAGCACCCACATGCGCACCCCCGTAAAAGCAAACAGACAGAACAGTTATATGTCGAATTTCTCCCTGTTCTGGAGGAAATTCTGTTGTTTAGTAATTTAAATAAGTCAAATTCGAGATAGTAAATGAATATATAGATTTTATGGTTGAATTGTTCACGTACAGCTCCTTACGAGATTTTGAAACTTAAGCAAAATGCATTCTTTACTGTTGCTAATGAAATATACTTTTTGTTTTTATTATTGCATACACAGAGATAGACTTTTTATATTCTTTGATACCCATTTTTGTTATATAGTTTTTTGTATTGAAGAAATCTTTAAAATCTTAATTAAAGAGTTTTGAAAAGATTATCTAGAAATAATTATTGTTAATTACTGTTACTGTCATGAATTTAAAATTAGAATTGAGCTAATTGAGATAATTAAGATTCTCAGAATTTATATGTTGAGTTTTAAAGTTAAAATTAATGATACTTTAGTCATGATAAGACGTTTGTGAAGAAAAAGATATTTGTGCTTTTGTTGATAGTAGTAGAGATATTGTCACATATGATTGTAATATTTTGCTTTAATTTCATCAGGGATATGTTGCCTTTTAGAGAGTGTGCTTCGACTGAACCCTCTGATTTATAGCAAGACAAAGATTGTCATTATAGACAAGGATGTGTATGCTGTTACAGTAAAGTCCTTAGCAATATTAAACAGAAAGGAATGGATTTATGCTTCGACAGTTCTGCAGTTGTACACTAAGTTCTTTTTGCTTTTGTTTTTGTTAATGGGGAATGAGAATAGCCCTCTGACAATAAACGTAAGACTCTATCGATAGTCATTGCTAACGTTTGTTCACTTTCATTTGTTTATTTATTATTTTATTATTAGAAATACTCTGCGACGATTTTTTATTTTCAGTACATGTAAAGGAAGGAAGCCCGTCTCATCTGACACGTGGGTGGAAACCGCAACGTATTTCAAGGTCGCCCAGTCTCTCTCTCTCTCTCTCTCTCTCTCTCTTTCTCTCTCTCTCTCTCTCTCTCTCTCTCTCTCTCTCTCTCTCTCTCTCTCTCTCTCTCTCTCTCTCTCTCTCTCCTACCTTTCACTCTACTCTGAGACTGAGATAGGCTCCTTCCGATACTACAAGAATGTTGCCGTCATTGATTCTTTTTTTGTGTTTTTTTTTCCAGCGAAGCTAGGCGATAATTGTGCCTACATTTTATTGCAGTCGATAGATTGTTGCATGCTGTTATTGCATAAATACTGATAAGACATCGGTAGTACCGCCATTTGCATAAATATTTTTGCCACATGTCGCAACTGTTTAGAGAATAGATAGAACTCCCATTGACAAATTGTGGAGCCAGCAAGTTGCCACTTATGCTCTCTCTCTCTCTCTCTCTCTCTCTCTCTCTCTCTCTCTCTCTCTCTCTCTCTCTATATATATATATATATATATATATATATATATATATATATATATATATATATATATATATACATAGAGTATGACAGCAGGAATTTGAATAGTGAAAGAGACTGTGTTAGAATGAGCATTACTATGAAATATAAGTATAGAACTCTGTTCTTACTTCTGAATGCCAGTCTCCATTGTATATATATTGATATTCTTGATTTAGTATTTTTATTTTATTTTTTATTATTCTTATTTTTTTATCATGATTATTAGTAATGTTACTATGTTGACTGATATTGTTGCTATCTCTCAATGGCCTATTGCTAATTATTATTTTTGAAATACAATCAGCAGTAACCTGATGATTTGTATCTTTTATCTGAATTCATACTTGATGTTATTGTAGCCACTGCTAATAAGAATATTTCTTTAGTGGCTTTTCTCAGCATTTAGTGATTGTTCTTTTTGATGTCTATAGTAGAGTAATGCTATGTAGCAGTTTCTCAGCTAAGCCCTAAGTATCTTGGAATAATAACCTAGTTGTGTAGACACATACCTTCCATTACCTCCCTATTCCTAGGCAGCCCCGACCTGCAAGTTCTAAAAGTCTTTAGATTTTGTCCTCTCAAACAAGTCCCTGTTGCCCATTGAATAGAGATTGCAATCACTTGCAGTTGCAGGGGAGGCAAAGTATAGCCTCGATTACCAACGTATGGCCATTGTTGGTACCCTGAAGTCATAGGGAACCTTTCTTACAACTGTAGTAGTGACATAGGTTCAAATTTTCATCCCGAGGTCTGCTTCGAAGTACTGAAGAGAAATCGCGCTGACGTTGCAGGTCTCCTACAGGGTGGTCTTAGTCAAGATCGGCCGAGGGTAGGACGAAAAAGCCAGGCTGCAGGGATTTGAAGGTGCATCGATCGCTTCCTCTTTGTCTTGCCTATCTTAGAAAGAAGATAATTTATGGTAGTGTACGAACCTGGGCCTGCAGCGAAGACGGCGGGGGAGTGAAAAAACGAGGAGAGAGAGAAACCGTGGAATCACGCCTAGCAAGAATTTCATGAGCAAGGGAAAGAGAAAACAAAAGTCTTTAATATCCTAAAAACACTCTAAAAAAGCCATGTAAACGAATTGACGAAATCCCAGAGAAAAAAAGGGGGGTAATTCCCATACATGTCCTAACTGTAGTGAAAAGAGAGAGAAAAAAAAAGGAGAGAAGTTTTTTTAAATATCTGAATAATACCTTTAGAAGCCACGTACACGCATTGATGGGATTCAAACAGACAGAACGAAAAAAATCCCTATACATGTCCAAACCTTAGTGAAGAGAGAAAGAAGGGTATTTAAAAATCCCTTATTAGTTGTTGGAAAGAACAAACCACGCTTTAGAACTGAAAGAAAAAAATGGGAAAGAAAAGGTCCCCACTGTCTTTGACCACTGTGCTAAGACAAATTTTATTTTTTAATTTTTTTTGTTTTTTGTTTACCTACTTTTAAGATAATTTTAAGCGACAACTCAGAGACTCCTTTAAAGATAGTTTTTGAATAAGTGCCTTTGATGAATTGTATGATTTGCACCGATAGTAATAAGTTGTCTTCTGCCTAAATAATATCCTGTGTTTTGCTTTAGCATTATCATTGTTTGAATCATGATTTAATCTTTGTGTTCATTAAGTTCTCATATCAGTTTGTCTCTGAATAGGCATTGCATATTGGAATGATGAATGTTTTCTGACTTTTCACATCGTAACCAATATTTTGTTTCAGGAGTACTTTTTTAAGGCCTAATTTTAAGACAAATCAATGCCCCATAGTAACGACAGGAATTTACCATTTATGTTATTGTCTATCGCATTTTAAATGTTCGTACATACTAATGTTCTACATGATTTATATTTTTACTGTAGCTAACCAAGTTTTGTAAATCTTTTGAAAAAGGAGAGAAGTAGACACAGTAACGTCATGATCTAAACTAACTTGTGATCTTAATTAGTGTTTGATAATGATTAGTTACACACTGAAATCCTAATGATTAAGGTTAATTTTATTTGTTGAATATAGGAATGTTTGTACTAAAGATTGTTTAGTGTTCATAGAACTAGGAATTCTTAGAAATAGCTTAAATAATTCGGCCCCATTTCTATTGTAAACTAATGTTAGCTAGGATATGTCCAAGAGCTCTCGAAAAAATAGCCCATGCTTCGACTGAAATAAGAGATATTTCAGTTTTGGTTGGGAGGGATGTCGCATGACATCAATCCTGCTGAAGCCAGAATCTGAAACTTGTAACAAATCTTGAGGGGTAATGGTCGAGGGCACAGATATTTTATTACATGCCCTCACTTTTATTGAGTTTTGGGTGCAGACCATGTTTTCCCTTGGGACCACCAAGATTTATGGCTAGACACCTGGAACTAACCCCCGACACCATGCACCCCCAAGAAGCCTAAAGGATAAGGGACCCTCGGTCCTCGAAAACACCACAAGCCATGAAGAGAAACGTGGGAGGCTTGTTTTCTGCGGTACGCCAATGTTTGTAGAAAGTGTCAAGGAGATATATGACCGGACCCATGAGACTTAGCATCTGGCATCGAGTACCTGAAGAGGATGGGAAAGGCCAAGAAGTTAGCCATTTCCTAAACCACAAGAAACACAAA
>JAXCGZ010013341.1:35000-70000 GCA_037179515.1 Halocaridina rubra | reverse complement strand
TGATCCCTGTGGAACACCAAATGATACATTTTTTGGCACAGAGATAATGTTGTTAAGACGTATGGACTGTTTACGATTAGATAGATACTCGCTGAACCAGCTTGGATCAGTGTTTAAGTTAATACATTTACTTAAAAGAATTTCATGGTTTACGCTGTCGAAGGCTTTTGATAAGTCTAATAAAATTAGCAAAGATTTTTTTTTCATATCTATGTTATTATATATACTATTCGTAACTTTAAGCAGTGCAGTTTCCGTCGAGAGTTTTGGTCTGAAACCATGTTGGCTAATCGTTAGTAGTTTATTTGATTCTAAATATGACATAAGTTGGCATGCAACAATTTTTTCTAATATTTTAGAGAAAATGGGTAGGAGGGAAATGGGACGATAGTTTGTCACATCTTCTCTGTCCCCCTTTTTATGCAGAGGTATTACATGTGATATTTTCCAAGAGTCAGGAAACTTTTTAGTAACAATGGAAGTGTTCATAATAGTTAGAATATAGGATGCAATCATGGGTAGAGCATCTTTGATGAACTGAAATGGTATACCATCTGAACCATAAGAGCCAGAGTTTCTTAGGCTCTTTATGGTAAGAATTAGGGTAGCACAATCTATAGGATTTATCTTGAAGTACTCTCTTGTGTTTTCATTGGAAGAATTGTCATTTAAGCAATTACTCATATTCACTGAGTTGATGTTTTCTTGAGTTTTTTCATATGTATTTTTGCCTTCTTCTTCTTGTTGGATGTTCACCCTTGAGGGTGAGCGGACCTTCCACTTGTGGCCCGCAGGTGGGGTGAGATTTTCTTTGGAGTGTACGTGGTATTCGCTCTTGCTGGCGAATGGGCTTTCCTGTTGGTGAGGAGGTGGGGTGAATTCTTGTTATTGGTGATGATCGGACTTTTCTAATTGGCCCGCAGGTGAGATTGTGCAAAACTGTAAAGATAACGGAGAGCATAAATATTCAGTTGTGAATTATTAGTTTACCAACGTTAGCAAAATAGTTATTAAAGTTATCTGCTTTGTCTTTCAACTCCGTAATATTTTCATAACTTTCTGAGGTACTCTTTTCATTTGGTATCATGCTTCTTACCACTTTCCATGTTGCTGCTGTATCATGTCTAGAGTCATTAAATTGTTTTTTGTAAAAGTCATTTTTACTTACACTGATGAGAGATCTGACACGTTTCTTTTCTGTTTTATAACGTTCTCGGAGAGTCATATCATATCTATTCATATTTAGCTCTTTTTGTATTTGATTTCTGATTTGCATTGCCTCTTTGATGTCATTAGTTAGCCAGGGGGCTGAGGGACGGGTTATTTTTCTTGTTACAATGGGTGCACAACTATCTAAGCATTCAAGGAAGACTTTTGTTAAAATCTCAACCTGCAAATCGACGTTATCTGTGTATTTGATTCTATTACGTGCATTTGTGTTGTTGATTAATATTTCACAAAAGATATCAGGGGAGTAATTTTTTAGACACCGGAATGTCTTGAGGAGAGGCTTCCTTTTCGGCTTGTTTATGTTTAGTATAGCAATGTTCAGCTCGTGGTCTGCAATTGGGCAGGGAACTACGTCCCAATAGGGTATACTTTCCACTTTATTTGTTATTATCAGATCTATAAGAGTCCTAGAATTAGGGGTTATGCGGGTCGGTTTTGTCACTATTTGTGTTAACTTCACAGTGTTGATCACCCTTTTCATTTTGTTATCTGCTGAGAGCAAGTCATCATTAAAATCACCAAGTATGTATATGGGTTTATGACGCACACAGATATTTCTGAATGTTTCTAGCAGATGATTGAATGAACTGGTAGGTGCTTTAGGGTGACGGTAAACACACCCTACAATGAAAGATGGAAGTTTCTGATACTGCACAGTGATCCATAAATCTTCAAGCTCCTCAGTTTTTTCTAAACCTGTGGTTATTTTTGATGCACTAAGATAATTTCTAACATAAATACAAACCCCACCCCCTCGGCCATGGTCATTGCGAAATATTTTAAACTCTGGGATATTCACATATTTATTTTCAGTTGTAGGAGGAAGCCAAGTTTTACTTACACAGAGGATGTCTATGTTGTAGTCTTTTGTTAGCATTATTATTTCCTCAAAATGAGCGAGCAGGGACTGAGCGTTCACATGTACTAATGTTACATTCTTTCCATGTTTCATTGGGGTGTTATCCATAGTCATAGTTGTAGTTTCGACTGTGTGATTCTGCTGGGAATTCATCATTGTAGTGTGTTCTGGGGTTAGCCCATGGATCCTGGTGTCTGTACCTGCCGTTGGATGTGTAACGCTGGTTTGAGTACATGCCGTGGTATGATCGGGCCTTCCCAAAGTTTGTATGCCTAGGTGAGTGTCTAGGGTTGTAAGAGCCGTCACTCCAGGAGAAGTCTCTTGTGCGTGGACAGCGATAAGAGAGGTTTGTATCGTGTCTCTCTCTGTAGTCTCGCATATAGGGGATTGTTTCATTAGCTCTTTGCTGTTTATTTTGGTATGACTGTAGTTTGGGATATTTTGTAGAATACCCAGGTTGTGTCCATTGTTTCAGCGACAACCACCAAGGATAGGTTTCACAGCTGATTATTAGATATGAAGTTCAGATAAACGATTGACAGAATATGAATTAACCCCGTAATCTAACCTAACTTTTGCAAACCTAATCACTGTTGCACTGCTAGAATGAAAATATTGGCACCGTCTGTTGGAGTCCATCTCTGGAATCTTTAAATGACATCTTCGAATTTTTTCTGGAATACTTATAAATGTCCTCTAATGCATTCCACAACAGTAAGTGTGGCGTCCTCAAAGTAACTTCACACAAGCACACACACACAACTTCAAAAGACAGAGAATGAGAGGGATCTAGGAGTAAATATACTGGTAGATATTTTTTCCGGAAATGCATATAAATGGCATAGTAAGGAAATGCATATAAATGCGTACTTAGTGATACTTATCATACTTGTCCTTAATACTATGGATTGAGTCCGCATAAACTACCTCCTCGCAAGCGAATTCCAAATATCAACTACTCTTATGCTAAAAAAAAGGAAAAAAAAAAAAGTACTTCCTTTCATCCTGCAAAGAAGTTTTCATACGAAGCTTCAAACTATGACCTCTAGTTCTAGAGCCAGCCATATAAATATATCGATCCCTATCCACTCTGTCATAACCATTAAGGAATTTAAAAACCGTCTCCATAGCTTCCCTCATTCTTCTAGCTTCGAGTGATGGTAAGTCTAATTCCCTCAGCCTCTCCTCATGACTGAGATTGCGCATTTCTTGCATCAGTTTCGTGGCATGTCTTTGAACTGTTTCCAGCTTAACTTTTTCAAGTGCAGATTCTTAAAGGGGCTGCATAATTAAGCTTTGGCCTCACATAGGTTACATAAATATTTCTGAACATTTCCTTGTCCATGTGCCTGAAAGCTACCCTTGTATTTGCTAAGAAAGCATATGCTGTCCTTACTATGCCATTTATATGCATTTCTGGAGACAAATCGGCCAGTATAATTACTCCTACATCTCTCATTCTGTCTCTTGAAGTTCTGCTCCTGCTTGGGCATTCTTGCACTTATACCGATCCTCATTTTCCCACATTTAAAAGTACTGATTTTCATTAGCCACTTTTCTGACCACTTATGCAGAATAATTAGGTCTTCCTGAAGTTCTCTTCCATTGTTCTTGTCTTTTACTTTCTTCAAAATCTTAGCATTATCTGCAAACTTTTTCATGAATTAATTTACGGAATTTGGTAGCTCATTTACATACACAAGGTAGAGAAGTGGCCCTAAAACTGAACCCTGTGGAACTCCGCTACTAACTTCTCCGTTCAGACAATGAATGTCTTACTCTAACCCTCTGTTTCCTTCCTACTAAGTATGTTTTTATCCATTCCAAGACAGTTCCACCTATTCTTGCCATTTCTTGCATCTTCTAAATAAGTCTCCAGTTTGAGACCGTGTTAAATGCTTTCTGGAAGTCTAGGAATATGCAATCTGTCCAGTGTGCAATCTGAGTATTTGTGCTTTGACTCGGCCACCGCCTTTATAAGAGGTATTACAGGCTGTGTGTGTGTGTGGATATATATATATATATATATATATATATATATATATATATATATATATATATATATATATATATATATATATATATATATATATATATATATATATATATATATATATATATATATATATATATATATATATATATATATATATATATATATATATATATATATATATATATATATATATATATATATATATATATATATATATATATATATATATATATATATATATATATATTATATTATATATATATATATGTGTGTGTGTGTGTGTGTGTGTGTGTGTGTGTGTGTGTGTGTGTGTGTGTGTGTGTGTGTGTGTGTGTGTGTGTGTGTGTGTGTGTGTGTGTGTGTGTGTGTGTGTGTGTGTGTGTGTGTGTGTGTGTGTGTGTGTGTGTGTGTGTGTGTGTGTGTGTGTGTGTGTGTGTGTGTGTGTGTGTGTGTGTGTGTGTGTGTGTGTGTGTGTGTGTGTGTGTGTGTGTGTGTGTGTGTGTGTGTCTATATATATATGTGTGTGTGATTACCTAATTGTGATTACCTAATTGTGTTTACGGGAAAGAGCCCAAAGCTCGTATCTTCCCGTCTCCTGATCGCTTCCATTTTAGACTTAGTGATACTTATCGTACCTGTCCTTAAAACTATGGACTGAGATAGCATTAACTACCTCCTCGCTTAGCGAATTCCAATTATCAACTACTCTTACACTGAAAAAGTATTTCCTTACATCCTGCAAAGAAGTTTTCTTACGAAGCTTCAAACTATGACCTCTAGTTCTAGAGCCAGCCATATCGAAATATCGATCCCTATCCACTCTATCATAACCATGAAGGAATTTAAAGACTGTCACCATATCCCCCCTTACTCTTCTTGCTTCGAGTGATGGCAAGTCTAATTCCCTCAGCCTCTCATCATAACCGAGATTGCGTATTTCTGGCACCAGTTTCGTGGCATGTCTTTGAACTTTTTCAAGCTTAGCTATGTGCTTTTTCAAGTGCGGATTCCAAAAGGGGGCTGCATATTCAAGTTTTGGCCTCACATAGGTTACATAAATATTTCTGAACATTTCCTTGTCCATGTGCCTGAAGGCTACCCTTACATTTGATAAGAATGCATATGCTGCCCTTACTACGCCATTTATATGTATTTCTGGAGACAAATCTGCCAGTATGATTTGTCTCCAGAAATACATATAAATGGCGTAGTAAGGGCAGCATATGCATTCTTGTGTGTGTGTGTGTGTGTGATTACCTAATTGTGATTACCTAATTGTGTTTACGGGAAAGAGCCCAAAGCTCGTATCTTCCCGTCTCCTGATCGGTTCCATTTTTAGACTTAGTGATACTTATCATACCTGTCCTTAAAACTATGGATTGAGGTAGCATTAACTACCTCCTCGCTTAGCCAATTCCAATTATCAACTACTCTTACACTGAAAAAGTATTTCCTTACATCCTGCAAACAAGTTTTCTTCCGAAGCTTCAAACTATGACCTCTAGTTCTAGAGCCAGCCATATCGAAATATCGATCCCTATCCACTCTATCATAACCATGAAGGAATTTAAAGACTGTCACCATATCCCCCCTTACTCTTCTAGCTTCGAGTGATGGCAAGTCTAATTCCCTCAGCCTCTCATCATAACCGAGATTGCGTATTTCTGGCACCAGTTTCGTGGCATGTCTTTGAACTTTTTCAAGCTTAGCTATGTGCTTTTTCAAGTGCGGATTCCAAAAGGGGGCTGCATATTCGAGTTTTGGCCTCACATAGGTTACATAAATATTTCTGAACATTTCCTTGTCCATGTGCCTGAAGGCTACCCTTACATTTGATAAGAATGCATATGCTGCCCTTACTACGCCATTTATATGTATTTCTGGAGACAAATCTGCCAATATATTTACTCCTAGATCTCTCTCATTTTCTGTCTCCTGAAGCTGTACTCCAGCCACCGAGTAGTCAAGCTTGGGCCTTCTTGCACTTGTACCCATTCTCATTACCTTACATTTTGAGGTATTGAATTTCATTAGCCACTTTTCTGACCACTCATGCAGATTATTTAGATCCTCCTGATGTTCTCTACCATTGTTCTCGTTTTTTACTTTCTTCACAATCTTTGCATCATCTGCAAACATATTCATGAATGAATTTACAGACTCTGGTAGGTCATTTACATATACAAGGAACAAAAGTGGCCCTAAAACTGAACCCTGTGGAACTCCACTACTAACTCTTCTCCATTCAGACACTGAGTGTCTTACTCTAACCCTCTGTTCCCTTCCTTCTAAGTAAGTTTTTATCCATTCCAAGACATTTCCACCTATTCTAGCCATTGATTGCAGCTTCCTAATAAGTCTCCCATGTGGAACAGTGTCAAACGCTTTCTGGAAGTCTAGGAATATGCAATCTGCCCAACCCTCTCTTTCCTGTAAGATTTGGCTTACCTCATCATAAAATTCTAATAAGTTTGTTACTGTTGATCTTCCTTCTCTGAAGCCATGTTGCCTCACTGACAAAAAGTTGAAGGATTCCAAGTGAAGAGAGATATGTTTCCTTAGTAGTTTCTCCATAAGTTTGCAAACTATGCTGGTCAAGGAAACTGGTCTATAGTTCAGAGCCGTATCCCTCCTTCCCTTTTTGAAGATAGGTATCACATTTGCTTGTTTCCAGCATCTTGGAATCTCCCCCGACTCCAATGACTCCTTAAATATGATACTTAGTGCCACTGATATTGTGTTTGCGCATTTTTTAAGCACATGAGGGGATATGTCATCAGGACCTGTAGCTTTATGAACATCTAAATCCATCAGCGCCTTGCATACCTCTGTGGCTGTAAGGTTGATGTTCTCTAATACCGGCCCTTGAGCTTCTATCACTGCAATCTGAGGGGGTGGGGTATTTTCTACTGTAAATACTGACTGAAACTCCTTGTTCAATTCTTTGCAGATCTCTTCGTCCGTCTCAGTGATGCTTCCATCCGCTCTCTTTAGCCTTAAAACCTGATCTTTTACCTTCAGTTTTCCTCTGATAAAGCTGTGGAAAAGCTTGGGATTTTCTTTAGCCTTCCTGGTGATGTCCCTCTCATAATCTTTCTCTGCCTCTCTCCTTTTACTTAGGTAGTCATTTCTTGCTCTTTTGTAGGTTTGCCAGGCATTTATGTTTTTTCTCCTCCTATACCTTTTCCAGCATTTGTCTCTCCACTCCTTAGCTCTTTTACACCCATTATCGAACCATTTCTCTCTGGCATGAATTACACCTACTTTGGTGACAGGTATGCAGCAATCTACTATCTTCCCATATTTCTCACAAAAGATGTCATACATTTCTTGTACAGATTTGTTGTAAAATAAGGTTCTCCAGTCAATAACTGCAAAAAGCTCATTCATTTTGATGTAATCTCCTTTCTGATAGTTCCTCCTCATGTCCTCAGTGCCTCTACTCTCAGGAAGAATGTCTTCAATGATATACTCCATCAACAACACACAGTGGTCACTCTTTCCAATTGGTGGTTCATACTCAATATTTTCAATATCCAACACATTATCTGTGAACACCAGATCAAGTAGTGATGGCTCATCCCCACCCCTGGCTCTTGTTGGTTCCATTACATGTTGGTGTAGGAAATTCCCTTGTACGCAATCTAGGAATCTTGCCCCAAAGGAGTCCTCACCACTGTGTGGGTCAAGATTTATCCAATCTATCTCTTTATGATTAAAGTCTCCCATAATCAAAATCCTACATTTTTTCTCCCGCGCCATGTTAACAACTGAGTTTATGACTTCAATCGTACCTATATGACTTTCCTCATAAATTTCAAGCCTATTTTGGTTCCTTGGTGGGTTGTATACAACAGTTATTATAATGCTCTCTGACCCAGTATTTATGCGAGCAACAAGAAATTCCCTGAACTCACTTTCTATAGCCAAGTTTATCTCTTCAGCTTGAATCCTCTCACTTATGAGCAGTGCTATCCCTCCACCAGTCCTCTCAGATCTTTCGACCCTTAGTATTCTGAAGCCCTTAGGAAAAACTGTGACACTGTTTATGTCCTCACTCAACTTAGTCTCTGTAATTGCTACTATATCTGCCTTACTGTTGTGAATCCTATCTTTTAATTCTACTGCCTTACCAGCTAATCCATCAGCATTTGTGTATAACAATCTTAATGAGGCCCCATCCCCTGATCTTCTGTCATTATCTTCTTTATCTCCCCTTTGTCTGGAAGTATTCCGTAACGAAAATTTTTCTTCTCTTCCTCATTTCTTTCATCATTTAACCTTCTTGCCTCTTGCAACAAGTTTTTGATCTTTCCCATCTCTTCCTGTGTTCTGTATCGTCTAATGAACACTTCTTTGCATTCTTGAAGGTCTTTTAGACTTTTTTTTCTCAACAATATTTCCCTACATGTCTCCCCTCTCTCAAAGGTTACTTTTGTTGGTCTCGGCTTTCCTTCCCTCGAATATTTACCTAGTTGGTGTATGTTTACAATATCCTCAGGACCACATACTACTCCAAGCTTTCTTATCAGGTCTACAACCCTAGCTTTATTTTCTTCAAGTCTCCCCTGCCATGTTGGCTCCTGGGATTCACTTATGCCTGAGATTACCACTGTCTTCTCCTTATCAAGTGCCTGTCTGATGAGTGGGTTTGCCCTTTCCATCACAACGTCTTTCATTTTTTCGATTACTGTCTCTTTATAATCAACTGTTTGTATGTTTTCCAGTGCCACCACCTTTACAGCCTCTTTTACTGCCACATTCCCCTTTAGTGCATCAGCAAAGGACGTTTTCATGGCATCATTTTCCATATTCAGCTCCTGGAACTCTTTTCTGAACTGTTCAATGTTTTCCTTAATCTGAACATTCCAAGCAGCAATCTCGTCTCTCTCAGAAGATAGCAGTGAACTAACATCTAATTCCTTTAGGTTGTCATTTAGCTGTTTGTTTTTATCTTCTTGATTAGAAATTCTAGATTCTAGTTGACTCTTTTCCCCTTCCAGCTTCTTTATTCTTTTTTCTAGTTCCTTTCTCTCCTGCCCTTGTGCTTTATTTGCTTCCTCCAAAGATCTTATTTGTTCTCTGAGTGTTTCATTCTCTTTCATTTCTCCATCCATATTCCGAATTTTATCATCAAGGCTTGTAACCATTTCCTCTAACTTCTTGATTCTCTGTTTAAGTCCTCTGATGACTACCCCTTCTCCCGACCCATGGGTGGGAGAGGTTTGGGACAGAGATGGCTTCATTTTTATGTTCTCCCTCTCACAGAAAAAAAAAAAAAAAAAAAAAAAAGAGAAAAACTTCTAATTTACCTTCACACAGAATTTTTATATCTCCATATAAGTGCTATTTCGTGACTCAGTTTGCCTCCTTTCTGGTAACACACATCTTAACTTAAAAACTTGACCATGGTAATTTAAGTATAAAAAGAAAAAGAAAAACAAAAGTCAAACCTGAAGGAAAATTCGAATTTGTGTTCGAGGTGGCACCCACCTGTTTCTGTTATATATTCTTCCTAACTGATAAACTGACTTGCTAACCAAGATATGTTATCACGGGATTTAGACTTTACATTTAACTCAATATATATACAAAATAACAAAATAGCAAACGAGAAAGCTAAAAGAAAAGCAAAAAAAAATGAAGAAAATAGGACTGCTGTACTACTTGGCAACTTAACTCAGTACTGTTGACAGGTGGGTATTTGGAAATTTTTTTTTCTTTTATTATTCAATTTTTTCGTGTATCAAACTAACTAACTAGTGTGTGTGTGTGTGTGTGTGTGTGTGTGTGTGTGTGTGTGTGTGTGTATGCACACACACACACACACACGAGAATGCATATGCTGCCCTTACTTTATATATATATATATATATATATATATATATATATATATATATATATATATATATATATATATATATATATATATATATATATATATATATATATATATATATATATATATATATATATATATATATATATATATATATATATATATTATTTTTTTTATTTATTTTTTTTTTTAAGAGTGTGACACCGGGACAGGCAGAAACTGCCCTCATCAACAAAGGCTCGGGAACGAGAAAATACCAAGACGAAGGAAAAGAAAAAGGTTAAGGGCAAGGCAGAGATGAGGTAATGTCACACAAAAGAAAATGACAAACAGAAAAAAACAGTCAAAGTAAAGAGGACCCAGAGATATGGAGGACTAGGTTCTGAGATGACGATAGATCTGCTTTTTGAAGGATGAAAGGTCATAAGAATTAGGAAAGACAGAAGGAGGAAGAGAATTCCAGAGTCTGGACGTAGATGGGAAGAAGCAGTCGCTGCACCGACCAATCCGCGAACTACAAATCTCGACACAGTACCTGTGAGATGAGGCCGCTTGGCGAGTGTTACGTGGCCTCGGCAGTGGAGGAGGGATGCAACTCGCCAACTCATCAGAGCAGCGATGGAAGTAGTAGCGATAGAAAAGCGAAAGGGAAAATACCTTACGGCAAAGAGAGAGAGAATCCAGGTTAGAAGTAAGAGAAAGATCATTAATGAGTCTGACTGCCTTAGATTCAACCCTGTCAAGAAGATAAGTAAAGGAAGAAACACTCCAGATGTGTGAGCAGTATTCTAAGCAGGGGCGGATAAGACCTTTGTAAATTTTAAGTAACTGCAATGAGGAAAAGTAATAATGAAAACGAAACAAAACTCCCAATTTTTTGGATGAAGATTTAGAAATTTGGATTATGTGATTCCTCCAAGACAAGTTAGAGGCTATATGGATTCCTAATATATTGATAGAGTTAAGAGGGTAAATTTCATTAGTTTCGAAGAAAATAGGGTTATCAGGAGGATAAGAAGATAAAGAGATAGCCAGAAACTGTGTCTTGGAGGCATTGAATTTAACTAAATTTTGAGTACCCCATTCAGATACTCTCTGCAAATCGGAGTTAAGAGTAGAAGAAAGAGTGATACGAGACTGATTATGAGTAACACATGAAGGCTGTGAAGAAAATGCAGAGGAAAAGTGAAGGGTAGAATCATCGGCAAAGGTATGAAGAAGAGAGGAAGATGGGGATTGTAGAAGATCATTGATGAAGAGAAGGAAGAGAGTAGGTGAAAGAACAGAGCCCTGTGGAACACCACTGGAAACAGAGAAAGGGCTAAATGTCGCGCCATCAACAACTACAGATATAGAACGGTCAGTAAGAAATCAGAGAACAGAAAGAAGGGGTAAAGCCATAGGCAGGGAGTTTGGCCAACAGAACCTTGTGCCAGACTCTGTCAAAAGCCTTAGAGATATCAAGGGCGACGACAAAGGATTCCCCATAGTTCCTCAGAGAAGATGACCATACATGAGTAAGATAGGACAGGAGATCACTAGTGGATCTTGCCTTGCGGAAGCCGTACTGGTGATCAGAGATAAGTGAGTTAGATTCAAGGCGTTTCAAGAAATGAGCATTGAGCAAAGTTTCGAAAACTTTAGCAATAGAGGAGGTTAGAGCAATAGGTCGGTAGTTAGAAGGAATAGAGCGGTCACCCTTCTTAGGAACAAGTTGAACTAGAGCATGCTTCCAAGATGAAGGATAGATACTGGTTGACAGAATGAGGCGAAAAAGACGGCAAATCATGGGAGCCAGTTCATCTGCAAACTCCTTAAGGAACCTTGCAGGGATACCATCGGGACCAGATGCCTTGTTTGTCTTTAGTGAGCGAAGAACCTTATGAACTTTGCGTGAAGAAAGGATAAGGGAGGGCATAGGGTGAGAGAGGGAAAAGACTGAGGAACAGGTGCGCTGGAATCGTTGATAGAAGAGTTGGCAGAAAAATGAGAGCCAAAGAGAGTGGCTTTGTCAGTGGGAGAGCAAGCTATAGAACCATCAGAACGAATGAGAGGGGGAAAGCTTGAGTTACAGAAGTTTTTGGAGAGGTTTTTGGCTAAGGACCAGAAGCATTTGTCAGTGGGAGAGGAGTTAAGGTCATCAACTTTCCTTCTTATAAAGGAAGCCTTAGACCTTCGAATCTGAGCTGTACAGTGATTCCTAACTATAATAAAAGCAGAGCGAGTAAAATCAGAAGGAGAGGCTTGGTAAGATCGGTGAGCCTGATTCCTAGCTTGGATAGCCATGGAGCAGGCACGGTCAAACCAAGGTTTAGGGGGAGAGAATGTTTTTGTAGAAGAGGGGATGTACGCCTCCATTCCCGCGGTCACAATCTCAGCAAATTTTACAGCTACCCGATCAGGGTTGCGAAACCGAAAGCAGTAGTCATCCCATGGCAAGTCAAAGAGAAAGTTACGCAAATTTTCATATTGAGTTCGCTCAAAGTGCCAAAGGCGGCGTAGAGTTGGAGGGATTGGTGGTGGGGGAGCGAAAATGGAAGAGACAGTGATCAAGGAGTGGTCAGATTTACCAAGAGGGGAAAGCACGGAGTAAGAGTAGTCTGAAGGGTTAGAAGTAAAAAAAAAAGGTCAAGAGTGTTAGCAGCATGTTCGTGACAATCAGGAACATGAGTCGTGAGAAATAGAGGAAGCAAGAACCTCGCTTCCTCCCACATCAGTGTGAGAAGAATGAAGCCACTCACTGTGGTGTACATTGAAGTCTCCAATGTAGAGAACTTTGGCATGTGGGTGAGAAGATAGCAAGGACTCATGGCACGAGGAGAGATATTCAAAGAAAGACACAAACTCGGTGGAGTTTGGAGAACAGTAGAAGAAGCAAAGGATGATAGTGGTAGTGGAGAGATAGACTTTTAGCCAGAGAACATCAAAGTCAGGAGATTCAAGGTCCATGAGCCTCACAGTAGGAGTGTTAATGTTGCAGTAAGCATAGACTGCACCTTTGGAGCGAAAACGAGTATACAGATTATAGTGGGAGATTTGGAAAGGGTCAGTGGAAGCATGTATAGACAACTGGGTTTCAGATAGGAGGAGGAGGTTAGGGAGGAAAGTGCTCAAGTGCTGTTCTACAGACGGAAGATTAGAGTTCAGCCCACGAATGTTTGAATAGTGAAGAGTGAAAGAAGCAGATCTATTAGGAGGTGCAAGGTTAAGAGCAGAACCATTACTACCACCAGGCGTGTCTGCCCTCAAGCCAATGGTGGAGTCAACACGATCCCCGGAGATTCTTCGCACCCCACTATGCCGGGTACTGGGGGCCATTAGTTGTGAACCTTCCATAAATAATGACAAAATGTGAGGAAAAGGAAAGTAAAAGAGACAGATGTGCAGAATGTTGTGACTTGTCAAATGTAATGGAATAGCAAGAGATGTGTAATGAATATGCCAGAATATTCAGTGTAGATGTAGGCATGAGGAAAGAACCGTCCTGAAGGAAGATTCAACCTGGAACTGTCTGGACCAGTCCTAGTTGCATCCGAATACATTCAGTCGTAGTGTTTCAACTGGCGGCTGGTGCCATGGCCAACCTACTATCTATTGATACCTCAATATCACTCTCTTCACGCTACTGAAAAAAAAAATAAATAAAAAAAAAACAGTGTCTACCCTGAAACTCAGTCCCCTATGTTCAAGGGTATTGTATTGTTAATGACTGCTTAGTCGAGCCATAATAGGCCAATTGGCAAATTGGACACTTAAAAATATATACTGCCAATGAACAGGAGGGTTGAGGTAGTTGCTCTTTATGATTTTAAAAAAGTTTTAAGTTGAAAGTTATTATAAAATACTAAATTAGGGGTAATTTGTAGATCGTTCTACAATTCCTTATAAGAATGCGTTTTCCCAAAACTAAAACTGTTTCAAATATAATAATAATAATAATAATAATAATAATAATAATAATAATAATAATAATAATAATAATAATAATAATAATGATAAAAAAAAAAAAATAATAATAATAATAGTAATTAATAGTTAGAGTAACATCAAGAACTTCCCCCTTTAGCAGTGCCCGTACAGGCCATTACATGAAACTTCTGAAAAAAAAAAAAGTTTCCCTAAACCATTTATTTTTTCTATTTTTTATTTACACTTATTCCACATTCATGTCGTGGATTTACAGTGACGTTCACTTCTAAAGACACACACACACACATATATATATATATATATATATATATATATATATATATATATATATATATATATATATATATATATATATATATATATATATATATATATATATATATATATATATATATATATATATATATATATATATTTATTTATTTATATATATATATATATATATATATATATATATATATATATATATATATATATATATATATATATATATATATATATATATATATATATATATATATATATATATATATATATATATATATATATATATATATATATATATATATATATATATTTATTTATTTATTTATTTATTTATTTATTTATTTATTTATTTATATATATATATATATATATATATATATATATATATATATATATATATATATATATATATATATATATATATATATATATATATATATATATATATATATATATATATATATATATATATATATATATATGTGATAATAAAAGAGAAAATGGTAAAAAAGAAAAATATGGCAACATTTTCTGTCCCTCGACCCCCCCACCATCGAATAATGACGAAATTTCTTCTTGGAGGGGGAGCCCTCTATCTGGGCCTGGCTCTGCATTTAGTAAGCAAGAAAAAGTCTCACGAGTATTTGAAGTTCTAAGTGAAAATGAAAAATACGAAATATTTCAAAACAAAGTTTGAAGAAACTAAAAGCAGTTCAGTCCAAGTTAACTCCAATTTTTAAACTAGGGTAAACTAACGCCACTACTAGGCCTATCCTAAGTAACCTAACCCCAAGTAACCTAATAAGAAGACAACCGTCCTAGCCCTTAGTAGAAAAGAGAGTCCGTGACGTAAAACTAGTTTTTTTCCCAATTGGAGTGTGAAAGTAACATTTACTTATATATATATATATATATATATATATATATATATATATATATATATATATATATATATATATATATATATATATATATATATATATATATATATATATATATATATATATATATATATATATATATATATATATATATATATATATATATATATATATATGTGGTATTATTGCATTATAGGACCACCTCTGTTTTCCAGTTGAAATAAAGGTTTTCTGCTAGTTTTTTATGTGTTTTAAGCGAATCTGACCTTCATTTGCTCCGGAAATTAGTCCTTCACTCTGAAAAATTAACCTTAGTTAAAAATCACTGGGAAAAATTAACCGTTATTTAAAAATCACTGGCTTTCTGGTAAGTGAAGAGTTGCTGTAGCCGCCCTTTACTCAATTTCAAATTGCACACTGAGTTAATGCAATAATGGGGTTAGGTTAATTTAGGTTAGGTTAGGTTAGTTCAAAACATAAAAAACTACCAATTTTTTTTTTTCAATTGGAAAATAGAGGTGGTCCTATTATGCAATTTTACCCTATATTTTGATAATTTTGCAGGATGATCTTCCATTAAATCAACCAGTGAGTAACTTTCTCTTGCATTGGTGTTGGAAATAAAATGTATTGTGTATTCTAGAACAAAAACTCGTGGAATTCTGACACTTTGTAAACAAAACAAGCGGCAAATTTGCTGTTATAATTTTCAACTCCTCGGACAAGAAGTTCGTTACCTTATTTTGGATCAATTTTTTTTCTTTTTTTATACATTGGAAGTGATTTTATCCAATGGAGGCCGAATCTAGCGATGCTTTAGCATCCATAGACGAAATGAAAGCCAAAATAAAGGAAGAAATGGAGGAGCTAATGGCATCCATGATGGATGTCAGCCTCGAGGGTGGAGCCAAACTTCATAGTGACGATTCAGTGGATTCTCTTATGAAGACGAAGTTGCACGGCGCCAGCGAAGTTGAAGCCACGATGAATGAGAAGTTATTGGAACTTCCCAATGACAAAACTTTGTTAATGAAACTTGCTCAAGAAGAGGCAGAAAATATGACCATCAACAATGCCGGATGTCTTGATTTTTATCAGGAAAAAGTTAGTAGCCAAGACTATACAATATTGCATTTTTATCTAAAAATGTTTATGTTTACACTCCCCATTTTGAAATAAATTCTCATTAAATTTATTTATGTAGGTTTGGTTAATTTTGGTTAAGTCAGGTTATATCCCCCATATTAATAAATTATTTGATAATTGAAATGATTGTTTTTTTAGTTTTAAATATTTTTCAATGGTTTGTATGTTTACTTCACTTGATGGAGTGTGAAAGTAAACATTTACTGCTAATTTTCAATTACAGAGTTACATGTACAGTTGTCTTTTTTTAGATGTGACACTGGGATTGGCAAAGCAAAGTAACCTCATTGGGCTCGGGTATCTAGAAAGGGATAAATTCAAGTTTAAATTACCCAAGGCACCTCTCTATGAAAATTAGTTAGGACACCCAATCTGGTCCTCCACTATCCTGTAGCAAATCAGACTGCTCCTCAGTGAGGACCTGCAAAGAAAACCAAACTTCATTCAAACCCATATCAATATTAGTTAAAGAAAAAAAAAATTAATACCGCATTTACTATCGCACCTCCGGTGAGTTGATAACTGACAAAGTAACAAAAACCACAGTTAGTTCCCCAACTGAGGTGAATCAACCTAACCAAATCTAATGTAACATAATATTATAGTAAATCAGAGTAATTGAAGCACAACATAATAATTTTTACCGGAAAACCATAATGTCACTCATCAACTGTATAGGGTATGAAAATAAAAAGTTATAAAAAAAAATTAATTCCAAATACTAGCTATTAAAAGTTCGGTTAAGATTCATTGTATGTACCCCTACCATAGCCTACCTGAGAATTCAGCATTACCACCACTTCCTGAAATGTGCACTTCTCCTGTATAAACACCCAAATATACCCTGATATGTAAAGCTTAAAATTTTAGTTAGGTTAGGTTATTTAGGTTACTTAGGTTCTTTAAGTATCTACTGCCACTCACAAATATCGGCCCATACACAAAAAATAATTTTCTAGAAAAACAAATATCAGATAAATTTTAAATATCAAAACTTAGCAGAAAAAATATTTTAGTCCAGTAATAGAAAGAGTGCATAAAATGAATCTTAAACAAATATTCTTCAACCCTAAACTAGTAAGAACATTGCTCCTGAACTTTTCAGGGGACCTTTTTAACCAGGTAGACAACTCATAGAACCTATGGCAGTTTACCAAACCTTTTAGTGTAAATTACTGGTAACAACACCCACCTTTGGCAGTTGTACATACCCATGATGACACCATATAAAATTTATGCCTAAAACAAATATGACCAATTTAGCATTATTGTGCCAAATTGCTTAGCTTGAATGGTGATGATTCTCTAGTTGGGTTGAATATTATTTTCCCTTTTAATACATTGAAAATGACGTCGGTATTATCTCCCGAAGAAAATTTCCGAAGAGTAATTTCATCCATCATTGTTTCTAATCCTGGAACCTACTGTGTGCCTAGGAAACCCTAAACACCTAACCAGTAAAGGATTTCATTTATAAATCAATAACAGATCCCTTGACTAGTTGTTTGTCACTCAAGTAACATACAGCCGGTAATATATCCTTATCTTGAACTAGTACCAAACACCATTATTCCTTTGTGGCACCCTGACTTATTATAATAAAGTTTGAGTAGGTAGTATTGTTGGTTTTTTAGAATATTTATGTATATACTGTACTGTTTACAGTATATGTAAATACAGTACATATATACCGGTATGTATAAAGTAGCCTAAAATGTTATTCTTGATATTGTTGGTGATAATGTGTAAACTTTATTGTTGGAGTTCGTTAAAGATGTGGTGGTAAAGGGATTGTCTAAGGTGTTTGGGACGTGCTCATGAGGTTTTCAGTTAGAAGCTTTGATAAACATATGTAGATCTGTAGCCTAAATAGAAGTATTAAATAGCTGAGAGTGGGGGCGCTATTGAGCTGTTTTATGAGATTAGATTTGGTTGTTTTGGCCAAAGTTAAGAATGCTTGAAGTCCCTCCAGAGTCAATTCTGGAGTCTTCTTCATTAATGAGACTTAAAAAATGTATCTGGTTTCCATAAAGCAAAGGTAGAATTCAGAAAACATGTATACGGTAACTTCCTTTCTCACATACGTCTATGTTCATTTGATAAAGTACAAAGCAGTACAAAACTTTATAATTCGTCAACTCTATGACTCTTCAACTTTATGACTGCTATTGGACCGTGAATATTTATTGTATATCTGGCCACAACCGTGCTGTGTCTGGCAGCACAAATGTTACCCTGCTGGGCATGTGACAGCTCTTGAATGCTGGGAGAGTAAGCATCCCAGTGAGATGCTCATTCTTCCATATAGTTTTCCTTCTGCTAGAAAACATTGCAGTAAGTTGTCTCTAGTGTGTATATCCGCAGTTAAGTTTCAAAACCTGTCATGATATCTATGAAGAAGAAATATTTTCTCTGTACTCCTACAACTGCCAACTAGAAAAGAGAGGCTCTCGAACTTGACATGATAGTGAATGTTGTTAGGCAGTATGAAAGAGGAATGAGGCTTCATTCTATTGCATGTGAATTCAAGCTGTCACACTCTATCATGTCAACAATTTCAAAAGACAAAAATCGCATTCTTAAAGCTGTGAAAGGTTTGGCATCCATGCAGTTGAATATCACATGAGGCACATGTGAATGGAAAACTAGATCCAGAAGTAAACACTTCAAAACTTTTTTGCAGTGCAGACGAAGGCTAGAAGTCTGGTCCTGACTTGAAGGAGCAGGCCTTTGAAGACTACACTCAAGACTATGTCACTGGTATCAAATGGTGCAAGAGGTTTACGAAGAGGTTCAAAATGCATAATCTTTGAGTGACTGGAGAAGTACTGAGATATAATCATTGAAGAAGGTTATTGAGCAGAGCAGATATTTAATGTGGATTAGATGGGCTTATTTTGAAAATGGATACCAGCATACCCTAACATCCCCTTAAAACTAGAAGCTTGCCTGACTTTAAGACATTTAAGGTTTGGCTGATTTTACTGCTTGGAGCAACATTGTAGTTTTAAGCTGTTGCCTCTCTTAATTTACCATTTCGAAAACCTGTGGCTGATCAGAAAGTAAACAAGCGCTCTTGGGACTTCTACTGTGCTAATTCCCAAGTGTGGATGACCTAGGGGCTGTTCCAAGACTGGTTCCTGAACTGTGTTATTCCTCAGGAATGGGGATATTGTTTTGAGAAAGAAATTCTATTCAGGATATTACTGTCTTGGATAATGTGCACTGAGAGAAAAGTGAATTATTCAGACAACACCACTATTCTGAAAAAAAAGGACGTTCTCCATCCACCCCAAGTGCTCACCCAGATACACCAGACATACAATGACCCCATCCAAGCAGAAGTAACTTATAAGATGCTCATACAAATTTATTATTTACATGCCACACACACTTTTTCATTTATTTATTTATTTTTTTTAATGTTATTATTATGGGCTGCACTGTAATTTTTGTCTATTGCATAGTTTAAATTAACCGTAGTTTGATGAGTTTCATTTACTCATGAAAGATATGAAGAAATAAAAGAAATTGTAAAAATGTCATGTAATATAAATTTTTAAAGAATATAAAAGTAAGATAAACCTACTGTACCTTAGGGAAAGAACTTAAAAACTAAAAATTCAAGACCAGCAAAGAAGTCTACAGAATTGAGATGTAAGGAAAACAAACATTAAAATACAAAAACTAAATATGATTAACTTTAGGACATACTGTAGAATAAATGAAAAATATGAACTTTGTAAAGAATTATTGAAATAGAATCTAAACTCAGACTTTATGAAAGTGTCAACGAGAGAGGAAGAGAGAGCAAGTACAGAGACCTCAGGAAATAAGGAGAAAGAGTGGCAGACCAAACAATATGTACACGAAGCTTTCCATTTATATCATGATCTTTAAGACGATAAAGTAATGAACAATTGAGACAATGTTCTGAATATTTGTGAAAATATAAGTGCCTCCGGCTATCCCAAATGTTACCACTGATAACAACATTTATGTCTCACTTGTCACGTACAACTGGCCAGTATGTGTATGTATTTGAGCGCAAGATATTTTATATATTTATTTTTTTTTATTTTGACATTATTTTATTAAGAAAATTTTTATAAATAGCTTATAATTATAAGGAGTAAATAAATTAGTGCCGTGAGAGTTAAAAGAGACTCAACATTATGACGTAAAGATGATATACTGTTGTTGTGTACTACTCTATGGTTCCATACTATGATTTTTCTGGTCATTTAATGGTTCGACCTACGGCCAAATCGTCCTATAACCCGCCAATCGGAATTGATTGCAGACATTAAGTAACGACTACGTGCATATATGTGTGTATGTACCTACTTATGTATGTATATTTATATATACAGTACTGTTACTGTGGTAGTGTGTTTGCATTGGGATTGTTGGAATGTTTTTTGTTTGTTACTGTAACTCCTTACTATACTCACTGATTGAGGCATGCATTTATTGATTAGTCAATGGTTACTTGTAATTTTTCATCCCAAAACATTTTTATAGAATACTGTATAGTAGCATCTACTTGCTTATGATGTTTTAGCTAATGCTGAGTGTGAAATAAATTAATACCATATCTTATTTTAACAGCCCTTAGCAATGCTAGTAGATGTTATCCATTTGTTTTTAGGGGTATTTGTTGGGCAATTGTATACCTCACAGTAATAACTTTTAGCGTACAGTAATTTCTCTGTGGAATTATGTATACAGTATTCCATGTTGAGAATATTATATTACTCTGTGATTGTGAAAATTTTAATGTAACACTTGCAATGAAGTAAAATAAAAAGAAAAAATATCCTATTGTGGAGCTGCTGACCAGATATAAAGTATTTGTTCTCCTGCATGATTGATGAAGGAATTGCTTCCATCTACCTTTATTAGCATAGCCGTAGAAGCTGTATCCTCCAGTATATGATGTCAGGGGATTCTTATAATGTCACATAAAATTACAAGTGAAGTTTAAGAGGCTGTTTGTAGTCTTCGACTTTATCCAGCTGAGCTTATTGCTTGGTTTATGATAATAATAATTTATTTTTTATTTCAGGTACGAGCTTTAGAAGAAGAAAAAAATAGCTTTGAATCTCTCATTCAGAGAGCTACTGCAGTGAATGACAAACTGGACAAGCTTCTTGCTGAACAGACCAAGAAAGACAAATTGGAAAATTTACGGAGAAGGTGAGGAGGGTCAGTGGAGGGGATATTCTATATCCAAGCTGATGCCTGTATGGCTTTGATGCTGTTTTTAAATGCTTTTCTTTTGCTATTTTTTTTACCATTGTTATTGGGAAAATATATCCAGTATATCTTGTAACCCATGTAGAGTGTATGGCTTCGTACATTTTATACCATCTCATACAGGGGGTGTACTTGCAAAAATACCCTCTTCGTGTTCCTCTGCGTGTCATGAAAGTTGACTGAGTGGGGTGAATTGAGAGGACTGGAACTTTCTTTCTATGTATTGTAAATAATGAAAGTTTTTGCTTAAACTATGCTAGCCCCCTATAAGAGAGATTGTGGCTCATATCTATAGATAGAGATAGACGAGTATTTTATTAGTATCAATGGAAAATCTGGAAAACTCTGAAAAAATAAAATTTTAGATGATGACAGTTCACTAGACAACAGAGCATTCTGAATTAAAATTTAGAATTGCTGTAAAGGAGAGCCTACAGTAAGAACATTTGTAAAATATATATAGCATGTGGACTTGTAGGCAATGCTACTAATAACTTAGAGACTAGTGTGTTTCTTGCAGTTCAGATTATGATAGTTTAAAATTAGTAGAAAAGGTACTTTAAGCAATGGAGAGTAAAAAAGTATAAAACTTCAATACAGACACTCCTCTACTTATGAACAACAGAGCTATGAACATTCACAGATACTTACATAAACCTACCATTATCTACTCATGTATTAATGTATGTATTACTGTATTGTACTGTACATTATTATTACATTATCATTACAGTATTAAAATTCAATAATACTCTATACTTTGTTTTTTATGTAGAGGCTTCTGCTCTGCTCAGTATTTTCTGAAATTTTGATCTCATACACTTTAGGTTAGTTCATGGTACATTCCCATTATCTTTATTTCCCAGGCTTGCATACACCTGAGTCTTAGTAGTGAAAACACTGGAAAAATATTGTATTGTCATGGTGAGATTTTTCAGAACTATAAAGAAAGAAAATTATATTTATGCAGGATGCAAATCATTCCATGCTGAGCATCTTTGATGAATAGGATTTAACTTCACGTTTACATGGTGTTCAAGATAAAGGTAGACCTTGACATCCAGAAGAGTGAGATTGCAAGAATGAGAATGAATTGGTATAAACGTGATTTACAACATACTGGAGAAATCATGTAAACGAACCCAAGACTTAGTTTTGAGATTGTCGGGGCTTTATATTATTATTATATATATATACAGTAATCCCTCGCTATTTCGAAGATTCACTGTATCGCGGATTTTTTTTTTGGCAAAAGAAAAAAAAATATATATAATAATAATAATAATAATAATAATAATAATATTGTGACACCAGGATGGGCCAAAAAATGATAAAATAAAACAGCCTTTATCAGGCTGTAAGGAGAAACAGAGATGGAGAGTGTAATAACCTGTCAGGTGTGAAGGGATTATAAAAGATGTGTAATGAATATTCAGCTCTCTGCTGGGTTTTAATATACCTCTGCATTACTTTCATGATGTCTATTCCAATCATTCTCCTTAGATATTATTATTATTATTATTATTGGCAACAGTAATTTTCCTTTGATGATGATTGTGGTGATTATTATCATCATTAGTATTATTATTATTATTATTATTATTATTATTATTATTAAGGGCTCATCATTGTTTGTACATCTGTTGATTTATTTATTTTAATAACTGTGTACAGTGCCCCTCCCTAGTTGGCTGGGACAAAGAGAGTGTGGGGGGTTGTGTAGAATAGAATGTTGGAGAGAGAGAGAGAGACATCTTTAATAAACTCTTGTTCATTCAACCACAACTACATTATTTATTGTAAAAATAATGGTTTAATTACAAATTCGTAATAATAATGATAATAATAATAATCTCCACAATCATTATCAAAGGAAATTTATTGTTGAAAATAATAATAATAATAATAATAATATCTAAGGAGAATTTTTGGAATAGACATCATGAAAGTAATGCAGAGGTATATTAAAACCCAGCAGAGAGCTGGATATTCATTACACATCTTTTATAATCCCTTCACATCTGACAGGTCATTACAAGGGTGATAATTAATAAAGTTTTAAAAATTCATGATCAAACCTGAACTCGTAATGGGTAATGGATTTAAGTTTGATAAATTAGTGAAAATTGGCTTTGTAATACCGTAGATTCCTAGTAAGATAATAAATGCCAATATATATATATATATATATATATATATATATATATATATATATATATATATATATATATATATATATATATATATATATATATATATATATATATATATATATATATATATATATATATATATATATAAAATAATGATTATGATCTTTTCTTATCGTAATTCTCTTTGTACTCGTGGAAGAAGTGTAAAAAAAAAAAAAAAAAAAAAAAAAGGATTTTTTTTTTTTTAAGGTGTTCCTACTTTGCGGAAGTAGCGGGCAACAAGTGGAAGGTCCGCTCACCCTCAAGGGTGAACATCCAACAAACAACTTCGCGGAAATTCACCTATCGCGACCGGTCCCGGAACTGAACCCTCGCGATAAACGAGGGATTACTGTATATGTATAAAAGTAATCCCTCGCTATATCGCGAATTCAGTGCATCGCTTTTTTTTTTTTTTTTTTTTTCCCCCCCCCCCCCCGAGTTTTTTTTTCCTGGGTATATCCGAAAATGTTAAAATATTATAAAAATTAAAATTTTCAGTATTTTCATTATTTTATTGAAAAAAAATCATTATTTTATTGATAAAAAAATTTATTTCCCCGCCTAAGAATAATAAAACAGTAAGAAATAGTAAAAAAACATAAATATAAACATGTAGCTCTGCACCATAGAATACGATACCGGTATCAGCACTTCGGAAAACGCAAAGGGTCGCACCTACGTGAGCTAGTATATATTAAAATTTCCAGTAGCTTCATTATTTTATTGATAAAAAACGTATTTCTTAGCCTAAGAATAATAAAACAGTAAAAAATAGTAAAAAACATAAAGACTCACAATATTGCACCATGTAAAATACGATACCGGTACCAGCGTTTTGGAAAACGAAAGGGTCGCACCTACGTGAGCTGGTACATATTGAAATTTTCATTATTTTATTGATAAAAAAGTATTTCCTAGCCTAAGAGTAATAAAACAGTAAAAAATAGTAAAAAACATAAATTTAAATATATAACTCACAGTATTGCACCATGTGAAATACTGTACAATAGCATACACTGTATTGGCGTCTTGGAAAACGCAAAGGCTCACACCTATGTGAGATAGTTCATGGAATGCTATTGACTGAAAGAGTGGGAGACGATGAATCACAGAATCGTTTTTCTGTATGTTCTGTATCATGGGGTCTGATTGGCTTTTTGATTGAAGCTTGGTTCTCCCACCATCTTCCATTGTCTCGCCACACTTGTTCAGTCTAACTCACATGTGCGCCGTTCACGTTGTGGTTATTAATACGTTGTGCTTCAGGGGTTCTTTCGATAACAGTCTCCTTTGCCTCAACAGACTCCTCTTTAATTTCAAGCGGCTCCAGCAGATCTTCTTTAACGCCTGATTTACAAGAAATTCCTCTACTGGGGGAGCATCAGTATCATTTCAGTCTTCTTCTTAACATTCTTTTTGAGGCAATTCCTTTTTAACATCTGGAGCGTCTGTCATTTCAATGTCATTTTCACAGTTTTCAATGCCATTCACTTCCATCATAGAAGGAGAAGGAACACAATTGGTTTCTGAAGACTGACCTGAATTGAGACCAGTTTGTGCAAAGTCCAAAGTATATTTCTAAATATCACTGATAGGATACTTGGCCTCTCCACTTCCATATTTTTCATAATGATCAAGGGTTTTCATAATGATATTCCATTCACTTTGTAACTTAGCTACGAAGAAATCGAAGAACCTGGCCTTACACTCGAACGCCTGGCAGCCATGTATGAACACGTGAAAGCACTCCAACAACTCTCACAAGAACATGATGATAATATGGTTTGTTCGGTGACCTTCTGCAATCTTTTCGATGATGCCATGATTCCTTACAAGACCATCCTCCAACCAAAGAAGAAGCAGCGATAGCAACTCCCCATTACCATGTTCTTCGCTCGCAAAAAGCAGCCGTAAAGCTGTTATTGGCTGCGGAATAATTTCCAATGGAGTCTATACATGCCATTACCACCTCATTCACGGTAAGTTTACCTATCACGTTCATATAAATTTACACTTGCATGCTGTTATTTATAAAGTAAAGGGTGGTTTTTTTAACAGTGCAGGGACGGTTTATACAGTAAACGTAAAAATAATTGTTAAATACCTATGTATTATGAGTATGTCATGTCATCATCACCTCATTCACGGTAAGTTTACCTATCACTTTCATATAAATTTACGCTTGCACCCTGTTATTAATAAAGTAAAGGGTGATTTGATAACAGTACAGGGTGGGTTTATACAGTAAATGTAAAAATAAATGTAAAATACCTATGTATATAGGGTGATCCTACTTCACAGAAATTCACTTATCGCGGTCGGTCCCGGAACCGAACCCCCGCGATAAATGGGGGGTTACTGTATATATATATATATATATATATATATATATATATATATATATATATATATATATATATATATATATATATATAATATGCAGTGTTACCTCCCTTATCGCGGTAGTTCGCTTCCGGGACCCGGCGCAAACCAGGAAATCCGCGGAGTAGGATCAGCCTATATGTACATAGATATTTTAATGTATTTTTATGTTTACACTGTATAAACCCTCACTGTACTGTTAAAAAAACACCCTTTGCATTATAAATAACAGCAAGCAACGTAATTTTTTATGAAAGTGATAGGAAAACTTACCTCGAATGAGGTGATGATGACTTGACATACATAGGTAAAGTATTTTACAATAATTTTTACGTTTACGTAAAGTAGCGGCCGACATCCACAAACTTTTTTCCTTCTTTCAACATATCTAAGAGTTTCACTTTATCTACAATGGTTAACATTTCCCTTTGCCGCTTAGGCTCACTACAAGAAGCCTTAGAAGATGAAGGATGCTTGGGAGGCATTGCAAAGGTTAAAATATGCGAGTAAAGAGATCACAAGCAAAACATATTAATAATAATAAGCACAACGTGAATGGCGCAAACGAGTGAGGCGAGACAACGGAAGATGGTGGAAGCCTTTGTCCGAAACGCTGATAGCGGTATCGTATTTTACATGTTGCATTTCTGTTAGTATTTATGTTTTTTTTCTATTTTTTACTACTTTATTATTCTTAGGCTAAGAAATACGTTTTTTTTATCAATAAAATCATGAAGCTACTGGAAATATAAATATATATGCTAGCTCACGTAGCTGCGACCCCAATACATTGTACGCTATTGAACACAAGCAAAACGTTTAATAAGCACGACGTGAACGGCACACACGTGAGTTAGAATGAACGAGACTTTGTCCAAAACACTGATAGCGGTATCGTATTTTACATGTTGCAATACTGTTAGTATTTATGTTTTTTACTATTTTTTACTGTTTTATTATTCTTAGGCTAATAAATACCTTTTTTTATCAATAAAATCATGAAACTACCGGAAATATAAATGCATATTAATTCAAAATTCATTTACTTATATAATGATTGTACAAAATCTATTGTATTTATTCATTGTAATTTGGACCAAATATTCCTTTTGTAAAGATTATGCTGTACTTTTCAAAAGAGGTGGTCAATAAACGTATCTATCAATCTAAATTTGTTTTTTACTATTTTTTACTGTTTTATTATTCGTAGGCTGGGAAATAATATTTTTTTATCAATTAGATAATGAAATATGTTTTTTTCAATAAAAAAATTTAAATACTGAGATTTTTTTCTTTAATATTTTAATATTTTTGCATATACCCATGAAATAATATAATAATTTACAAAAAAAAAAAACGCGATACAGTGAGAAGGCGAACCGAGAAACGCGAATAACCGGGGGAACACTGTATAAATATATATATATATATATATATATATATATATATATATATATATATATATATATATATATATATATATATATATATATTTTTTTTTACACACATTCGGAGACCAAGGTAGTAGAGTGGTTACAATATTTGACTCAGGAGTTGATAATCATGATCGAGCTCACCATGGGACGTTATGAAGGGCATCTAGCCTTAAATCCATAGCCGCAATGTCTGTCCACCCCCATTATGGTGACTAAATAGTGATTTATAAAACATGGATTATTATGCTTTACACTGTGCAAGTTGCATAGTTTTGTGTGATTGAGAAAAAGCAAATACAATATTCAGAATCATGATTTCCTTTTGTTTTTCATAACACCATTTATTACCAAGATCAACAGATTTAGCACAACTGAACGGAAATGGGGAGACATCAGTGACTCATCACACCCAAGACACTCACCTCTAAAGTACTTTGCGGCAAGGAAAATAAGAATTCAGATAGAAAGGGATTGTTGCTCCCCCCTCCAGCCCTTTTTTGTCAGTTCTTATGACTTGCAGGGACTACTGGTGTGGTTCTATTGATATGCAGGGAATACAGGTATGGTTCTTATGACAAGCAGGGAATACAGGTGTGGGTCTTATGCAGGAAAAACGTATGGTTCTTATGACTTGCCGGAAACAGGTGTGGTAATTAAAACATTTAGGGAATACAGGTGTGGTTCTTATGACAGGCAGGGAATACGGGTGCAGTACTTATGACATGCACTGAATACAGCTGTGGTTCTTATGGCTTGCAGGGAACAGATGTGCTTCTCAAGACATGCAGGGAATTTAGATGTGGTTCTTATTACGTGCCAGGAATATGGTTGTGGTTGTTGTATGACGAGCAGGAAATACAGGTTTAGAATTCTTTCTCTTCTCCCTTGAGAGACCATTCCTATAATATAATTAAAAGTCATGTTCTGTATAGCAGGTACTGTATTGTGTTTTAATTAAATATAATTATTTTGTTGTTATTTTTTGTTATTTGATTATTTTTAATTTTAACAGATACGAGAGTTCTGGAATATTATTCTTGGCTCTTCGAAAAGAAATGCAGTTTGCCTTGGGTGACTTATATCCTGAACAGGTAAGTCTGTTTGATTCCAGTTGCGATGTAAGGTGTATAGATTCCAGTTGCAGTGTAAGCTCTATTGATTCCAGTTGCAGTGTATGTTTTATTGATTCTGGTTGCAGTGCTAGTAGATTCCAGTTACTGTGTAAGTTTTGTATATGCCAGTTGTAGTGTAAGTATATATACCATTTGCAGTGCAATTTTATAAATTCTTGTTGCAATGCCAGTTTTATAGATTCCCGTTGCAATGTAAGTTATATAAATTCCAGGCAGTGTAAGCTTTAAAGATTCAGGTTGCAGTGTAAGTTGTATAGATTCCAGTTGCTGTGTGTTTATAGATTCCAGTTGCAGAGTAAGCTTTATGGATTCCAGTTGCAGTATGTTATATAGATTCCAGATGCAGTGTAAGTTTTATAGACTCCGGTTGCCAGTTGCCATATATGTTTTATAGATTCCAGTTGCAGCGTAAGTTTAATAGCTTCCAGTTGTAGTGTAAGTTTTATAGATTCAGTTGCAGTGTAAGTTTTATAGATTCCATTTGCAATGTCAGTTTTATAGATTCTAGTTGCAGAGTAAATTTGTTAGATTCCATTGCAGCCTATTGAAACATCTCATCAAATTACAAAAGCACGCAAGTACAGGAGGCCCCTACTCACCTAACATGGTTTCATGCAACCTGTACCTATATTTTATAATAAAAACTCCACTAAAAGGTAATAGCATTACACTCGCAGACCAGATTTTTTATCCCAAAAATAACTCTGAAGAATTTTTCCGGCCATTGAAAAAAAAAACACTGGACTAAGTATGTTAAGTCTCGAGGGCATATATTATTAGAAGAATAAAGTCTGAACACTATAAGTAATCTTGGTTAATTTTTAGTGCTATTGATCTAATACTTTAGTGAGACTTCATTCATGATGATTTGCTGTATGTACATTAAGCACTTTGGATCCAGTTCAGGTGTAGTTATGCTTTTCATATAATTATATATGTTATTGTCATTATATGAATATAATGAAATACATAACTCATTATTACACATATACCAAATAATGTATGCTTGATAATTTTTCATGTGTTTACACATAAGAAAAAGCATATTTAATATTATAACACCATTTATTACCGAGATCAACAGATTTAGCACAACTGAACAGAAATGGGGAAACATCAGTGCCTCATCACACCCAGAACACTCACCTCTAAAGTACTTTGCGGCCAGGAAAAGGTTATATCTGGATTCGGCTTTACGTCACAAACTCCCTTTTCAACTAAGGGTTAGGACGGTTGCCTTCTTACGAAGGACTTGTTTTGGCAGATGTAATCGTTACCCTGAGTGTATGCCCTTACTAACCTCAGTCCGTGACGGGGCGCAAACCCTCGACCTACCGTCTCAGAGTCGCAGACGCTATCATTTTGCCAAGGAGACTACAGGTCTTTAGAATAATAATGACAAATTTTTCAGATAACATTTGATTTATAGAGCCTTACCTAGGGAGTGTAAGGAGTCATGGATCTACATTGATGAAGTATTGTGTGAGAAGCACATTAGCTTGCTTTAAGGCAAGGTAGAAATTTCCTGAACTCAGAGTGTGGATCAGGGTAGCTCAGTGGTTGAGAGCTTGACTCTTGAATCACAATCCTAAGTTCCGTTCCACCGTGGGGCATTAGGATGGGCAGCCTGCCGTAATTCCTCAGGCCCAACCTGTCTGTTCCACTCCTAATTGAATGGGGATTAATAATGACAGACTGGCAAAAATCAAAGTGTTGTACCTCAAGGGAGTTATACAAGTTTTCCACCGATACCGTTTTATATTATTATTGAGGAATTGTTAATACATATTACCCTATTTAGGCTTAGTTTTTCTCTCAATTCTCTCCAGCACTGAAAAAATATGATAGTGTAGGCTTACTGTTCTAAATAGGAATATTTGTTTTATATCTTTACTTAACAATTAATCTTATAACACAATAAATATTTCAGTACTTATAGTATATATTGTAATGTCTGTGAGTAACTCTCATTAATCTATTGTTGGTTGAAAAACTTAAATGAGTGTGGGACTTTAAAAGCTGCGTAAATTTTCCTTCAAAATATTGTGTTGCATAGCAAATTATCTTAAAAGTTCAAATCTAATGTGGGGTATATTTGAGAATTGCTACCTCTCATATATGAATGATTTTACTTCTACTTTCTCACCCTTTAAATTGCAAAAAGTACTTTGCATCCCTATTTGTGCTTTTTATATGAATAATTAAAATATAAAAAAAATCAAGAAAGCATTATTTTTATTAAGGAGAGCACAGTAGCACCTAAAATATTTTATTGATATTAATGATGTGGTTTTGTTTGGCACACTAATGTTAGGAGCCTAGGTGTAGTTGTCATATATGCCTGCAAATTGTGTTTGTGACTTCTTAAATTTGTAAACTAAGGTTACTCTTACTATGTCTATTATAATTTACATTGCATTATATATAACTATATATAATTTGAGAGAATAAAGTCCTGGATGGTATCATCGCAAACAGAATATTTTAAATATTAAAACAGTATTGTGTAATATATTTTTTCATATTTCGACAGTATTAGTTTTTAAGTAACTACATCTCTAGTGTCATTTCTGTTCCTCTTATAAGAAAATCTAACATAAATTAAAATATGATAGAGTGAGTAATTCGATTTGGCCCTTTCAGTTTGCCAACTTACTCAGACTAGGAAATTTTTCCAAATGTTACCTCTGATGCAATATATATTTGGGTATGAATCATTTGAAAGTACCTTGACAGTCAATGAATCACAATGTCACGTAATTCTGGAAAGATGTTACTGACATATGAAACAATGTTGTTGATGTTCTCTAGGTTGTCTGGCCGAATTGATACGTTCAAATATAATTCATACAGAAATTAACTTCTTAGGGCAAGTTATTTTTGCAAAGTATAGTTTGTACATGATAAAATAACTTACGAAATGTACATTATAGTAGCTTTTTGTAATTTCAGAGCGAGTCTCTGTCAATGGAAGAGTTCTTGAGAAGTCTCGTTACAAAGATGCAGGAAGACAACCAGGATCCATATATCACTATTGACGACAGCATACCCCAAGAGTACGTTACATTCCTTCTTAGAGCTAATCTCATTGTGAGACATCCAGATGATGCTCTAAGGATAAAATTTGTTGATCCTAGATATTGAATGTATCCACTTATGGTGTGATGTGTACTAGATGGTATGCAATTAGATGAACTTGGTATTTTAATGCGCTTCCAAAAGGTTTGTTACCGAAGATATAAAAACTCAGGAAGGGATACATTGCCAGGCACCTGCATTCCTTTCTCTTTTAAGTCATTTTAAACACAAGAGTACGAAGACTATTATTAATGTGGCAATCAGAGAAGTGAATGACTTCCTTTTACTGTAGTTTATATATCTTAAAAATTAAGCTTAGGATAAAACAGCCAGCCTTACTGCACATGATAGCAACTAATTATCCATAGATTCAATTATAATTTTTTTTTTTTGCTAGGTGCTAGTTAAAACTTACCAGCACGGTTGCAAGTAATAATAGATAAGTATTCACACAATTTTGTATGGCCAGCTGTGATGTAAACTTCAGAGACAATATCAGAGTAAAAGTTCACCTGTGGTCATAAAAGAGCTGTATAATCCCGAGATCTGATATATGCAGATTATGCGGTTTTTGGATATTTTTAAACCTTAAAATGAAACAATATACTAGAGTTAAAATCGTATTTGCTTTATTTGTAATTTAGCTTTAGTTCATGAATTGCTACAATGAATAGGTGAGACAAGGAGGTAGCTTAAGGTATGGATACCAGATTGGGGTAAAATACTAACAAAATTGTTGATATACTTATAGTTATGGTATATGGGACAGAATGTGTCTCAATTCATCAATCATAAAAATACACAATAAATCCTCTCATTTGTTCTATATAACTGGCAGTTAACCTTGTCCTTTGTTGGTATAGTGTAAGAGCTTGTAAGCAGGCTATTCTTTATGTAATCTGCTCCTAAGCTAACTTTTGATTGTAGTTAGTTAATTTTGCAATATTATCTGGGGATATTATATTATTTTTAATCCCTCCTTGGTTTAAAAAATATTTACATTCTCTATACAGGGTCAAATATCACTATTTAAAAAGATGTTTAGTACTACATTTTACCAGTAAAAATATACAGTAATTGAGGACAGATATAAATGCAGTCAAGGAAGCAATAAAAAAAATGGAGAGTAATATAAAAACTGCAATAATACAGCATATCCTCGTGCAAAGAAAGGTAAAATTTTATACCAGTAACTACCACTTTTTATGAATGTATCTATTACATTATTCCGTTTTTATATTTCTACAACTGATCATCAAGTACTATATTTAAACATTGATTAAAATGCTTACTTATACAGCTGATCGAGCTGTTTTCTAATATTAAATTTAATTAAAGATACTAGTTTGTGAGAATGGGGTGTCATGGGTGCCAGAGACGGCCGGTCACAGTCTCCTGCCATCTCGGTGAAGGGTGAAATATTATTCACATTACCAGTAAAAGATTCTTCCATTGGTGATGTTGAGGGCTGGCTAACTACATTCTTTTTATGACTTGAGGTTGCTTTGATGGCTCTGTGAATACAGTAGAAATTATGACACCTGATAAAAATAAAACATGGCGCTTCATATATACATGATATGGACAGCTGGAGAGCTAGCATAAATATGGGTAATTGAGAGAAATTACATAAAAGCCAAAATTTAGAGAAAATATACCTGGTGCAAGATGCCAAGCTGAACACTAGGTTTTCATATGCCATTTTTAGTTGTTACTCAATCCCCATTTGAATGACAATGAACACATACAAGTTGGCGTTTGGGAATTATGGCTGAATGCCCTGCGGTGGGCTCAGACGTGGGTTTGCCACTTCTCAAGTCAAGTGCTCTAACCACTGCACTGCTGCAGTCCTCGAGTATATAAACTGTTTAATGTGTCATAATTAGTACCCATATGAATGGGGCTAGACAGATATATGTTGAAGCTGGGGGATTATGTCTGGATGCTCTTCCTAATGCCCTGTGGTGGGGTTGAACCCATGTTAGTCCTTTTCCGAATTGTGAGCTCTACCACTGAGCTACTGTGGCCCCATGCTGAAACACTAGATACACCAATAAAATTTTATTTAGGCATAAGTTATGGTTAAAAAAATTGCAAGACATGCCTTTCAATATGAATACCTATATCAGCTTCAGTAGTGTCAAAAGTAGTAATAACCATCAATACTCATGCGTAAAAGTACATACACTCATAATACTTATCTGCAAAGACTGTTCCTAAGAACCCATATATAAAGCGTAACAAATTCTTAGACATTGGACTACTCCCAAAAGTAAATGTCCAGAGAGCTAAATTATTATTATTATTTTTTATTTTTTTACACACAAGCAAAATCTTCCCTCATCAATAAAGGCCAGGGAACGAGAAAATACCAAGGCAAAGGAAAAGAAAAAAGTTAAGGACAAGGCAGAGATGAAGTAATGTCACAAAGGAAAACGACAGACAAAAAAAGTCAAAGTACAGATGACAATAGATCTGCTTTTTGAAGGATGATAGGTCATAAGAATTAGGAAAGACAGAAGGCAGAAGAGAGTTCCTGAGTTTGGAGGAAGATGAGAAGAAGCAGTCGCTGCACCGACCAATCCGCGAGCTACAAATCTCCAAATTATACCGATACAAAGCCCATCCTCACTCAGAAACAAACTCGTGAGGCCATGGGTCAACAAGAAGAAAAAAGGAGAGTTGGGATACAAGAGAAGGAAAGCAACCGGTGGAATACTAAACTACCACTTTTAAAGAGTCCAAAATCATAAATGCTTTCCAATCCCAGTAATACTGTTCTCCAAATATCCAAATTAATAGACAAGATATGAGTTACAAGTATTTATGCCCATTAAGATATTTAAAGGAGAAAAAATATCATTAGGTTCAGAATTAGTTAGTGGTTTTAGAGCCATGTAACAAAAAAAAATACTATATTTTTTACAAAATACCATATTCTCTATAAATCTTTGTTCCTCTAATCCCTCGGAAATCAAAAGCAAGCAGTAAGAGTACCTTACTTAGAAAACATGATTCATAGATATATAAACTGTCTTTCCTCTTGCCATTCTCTCTGAACCAATATTTCTTTTCTACTTGAATAACTTTTTTAAGCTAACAATGTGTTTATCTGAATACCACATGCAGTAAACTTAATCCTTATTTTTGGAGGCTGGATATAAAATAAAATGATGCTCCTCCACTAACCTACTATTTAACTTCAGGTGTTGCCACTTAGAAGTATTGGCATCACAAGTGCTGGACACATTTTGAGCCATGCAGCTTGTGTTTATGGATAAGTCTTGATGATCATCATTATCAGACGAATCGTGAGGATCTGCTATGTCCATGTCGGATTCACCTGCATTGGCCCTTTGAAACTGCTGG
>JAXCGZ010013341.1:20000-30000 GCA_037179515.1 Halocaridina rubra | reverse complement strand
TATATATATATATATATATATATATATATATATATATATATATATATATATATATATATATATATATATATATATATATATATATATATATATATATATATATATATATATATATATATATATATATATATATATATATATATATATATATATATATATATATATATATATATATATATATATATATATATATATATATATATATATATATATATATATATATATATATATATATATATATATATATATATATATATATATATATATATATATATATATATATATATATATATATATATATATATAAACTATTCAACGTTGATGGTGGGTTACCATAAACACCAAAAACTTCTGTTCGAAATGATCAGTACATGATAATAATATTTTTTTTTTTTTTACCATCGACTCTTCACATTTTTCTTACTATTTAATAAAAATAGAGACAGAATAGATAAATATCCGCATGTGTTGGATTTTAGTCATTATCGACAATCAATGACTAGCGAAGGAAGCATTAATAAAAAACTGAAAAAGAAAATTCATACAAATTTGGTTAAGAGTCGCCTATTTAATAATAAAATATACTGTGAAAATTGCATGGGTTGATCATAAAAACATCCATATTAATTAAAAATTATTCTTTTTATTAATACACTATTGAACATCATTGCAATCTTCTAAAAGCATGGATAGAACATCAATAATCGTATCAATATATTTCTTAAGACATGTTTATAACATATTTTATTATGATTTATTATTACTATTATTGTTGTTGTTAACATTACAACCGTTCTTATTATTATTATTATTATTATTATTATTGTTGTTGTTATTATTATTATTATTATTATTATTATTATTATTATTATTATTATTATTATTATTATTATATCTTACTATGCTATGATGATAAATATGTGCATGTGTTTGCACATAATAATACGGAGTACTGGTGCTTATCTTAACTAATTATTTCAGTGTTATAGCATTTGTAATTCTTATGAATGAGACTGTCATGATGCCCTTTTAAGTAATTATAGGAGTGTCGGAACCTACATGTCCCTAAGTAATACCTTATTAAGATAAAAAAAAAAATCAACAACATTAAATAATAAATAGGGAAATTTTACCTTTATTTTGCAACGCTACTTGAAAACATGTTTCCAAATCTTTGCTTTGATCATCAACGACCTTACCGTCATAGAGTAACTAAGGCAACGTCACGGAGGGGATTCGGATAAATTCAAGGTACTCCTATCGAAATGCCCACCTAAGTCTTGACGCCATCTTGGCTATTTTCAAACCTTACACGCAAGCCTTCCATGTAAATAAAGAAGGACATTATTTTTAGGGTCTAATTAAAGGAGTCTCACTCATCATTAGTAAAAAAAAAAATAGTATCGTCTTAGTCATAAACATGCCGGAAATAGCAACTTTGAAGGATCTAACACAATTAGCAATGCATATTAAGGTTCTACTGGCACAGCTCTCATTCATATATTATCCTTGTTAGAAACATATTTAGAACACACACACACACACACACAGAGGCAAGAAGGTTAAATGATGAAAGAAATGAAGAAGAGAAGAAAAATTTTCGTTACGGAATACTTCCAGACAAAGGGGAGATAAAGAAGATAATGACAGAAGATCAGGGGATGGGGCCTCATTAAGATTGTTATACACAAATGCTGATGGATTAGCTGGTAAGGCAGTAGAATTAAAAGATAGGATTCACAACAGTAAGGCAGATATAGTAGCAATTACAGAGACTAAGTTGAGTGAGGACATAAACAGTGTCACAGTTTTTCCTAAGGGCTTCAGAATACTAAGGGTCGAAAGATCTGAGAGGACTGGTGGAGGGATAGCACTGCTCATAAGTGAGAGGATTCAAGTTGAAGAGATAAACTTGGCTATAGAAAGTGAGTTCAGGGAATTTCTTGTTGCTCGCATAAATACTGGGTCAGAGAGCATTATAATAACTGTTGTATACAACCCACCAAGGAACCAAAATAGGCTTGAAATTTATGAGGAAAGTCATATAGGTACGATTGAAGTCATAAACTCAGTTGTTAACATGGCGCGGGAGAAAAAATGTAGGATTTTGATTATGGGAGACTTTAATCATAAAGAGATAGATTGGATAAATCTTGACCCACACAGTGGTGAGGACTCCTTTGGGGCAAGATTCCTAGATTGCGTACAAGGGAATTTCCTACACCAACATGTAATGGAACCAACAAGAGCCAGGGGTGGGGATGAGCCATCACTACTTGATCTGGTGTTCACAGATAATGTGTTGGATATTGAAAATATTGAGTATGAACCACCAATTGGAAAGAGTGACCACTGTGTGTTGTTGATGGAGTATATCATTGAAGACATTCTTCCTGAGAGTAGAGGCACTGAGGACATGAGGAGGAACTATCCGAAAGGAGATTACATCAAAATGAATGAGCTTTTTGCAGTTATTGACTGGAGAACCTTATTTTACAACAAATCTGTACAAGAAATGTATGACATCTTTTGTGAGAAATATGGGAAGATAGTAGATTGCTGCATACCTGTCACCAAAGTAGGTGTAATTCATGCCAGAGAGAAATGGTTCGATAATGGGTGTAAAAGAGCTAAGGAGTGGAGAGACAAATGCTGGAAAAGGTATAGGAGGAGAAAAAACATAAATGCCTGGCAAACCTACAAAAGAGCAAGAAATGACTACCTAAGTAAAAGGAGAGAGGCAGAGAAAGATTATGAGAGGGACATCACCAGGAAGGCTAAAGAAAATCCCAAGCTTTTCCACAGCTTTATCAGAGGAAAACTGAAGGTAAAAGAACAGGTTTTAAGGCTAAAGAGAGCGGATGGAAGCATCACTGAGACGGACGAAGAGATCTGCAAAGAATTGAACAAGGAGTTTCAGTCAGTATTTACAGTAGAAAATACCCCACCCCCTCAGATTGCAGTGATAGAAGCTCAAGGGCCGGTATTAGAGAACATCAACCTTACAGCCACAGAGGTATGCAAAGCGCTGATGGATTTAGATGTTCATAAAGCTACAGGTCCTGATGACATATCCCCTCATGTGCTTAAAAAATGCGCAAACATAATATCAGTGGCACCAAGTATCATATTTAAGGAGTCATTGGAGTCGGGGGAGATTCCAAGATGCTGGAAACAAGCAAATGTGATACCTATCTTCAAAAAGGGAAGGAGGGATACGGCTCTGAACTATAGACCAGTTTCCTTGACCAGCATAGTTTGCAAACTTATGGAGAAACTACTAAGGAAACATATCTCTCTTCACTTGGAATCCTTCAACTTTTTGTCAGTAAGGCAACATGGCTTCAGAGAAGGAAGATCAACAGTAACAAACTTATTAGAATTTTATGATGAGGTAAGCCAAATCTTACAGGAAAGAGAGGGCTGGGCAGATTGCATATTCCTAGACTTCCAGAAAGCGTTTGACACTGTTCCACATGGGAGACTTATTAGGAAGCTGCAATCAATGGCTAGAATAGGTGGTAATGTCTTGGAATGGATAAAAACTTACTTAGAAGGAAGGGAACAGAGGGTTAGAGTAAGACACTCAGTGTCTGAATGGAGAAGAGTTAGTAGTGGAGTTCCACAGGGTTCAGTTTTAGGGCCACTTTTGTTCCTTGTATATGTAAATGACCTACCAGAGTCTGTAAATTCATTCATGAATATGTTTGCAGATGATGCAAAGATTGTGAAGAAAGTAAAAAACGAGAACAATGGTAGAGAACTTCAGGAGGATCTAAATAATCTGCATGAGTGGTCAGAAAAGTGGCTAATGAAATTCAATACCTCAAAATGTAAGGTAATGAGAATGGGTACAAGTGCAAGAAGGCCCAAGCTTGACTACTCGGTGGCTGGAGTACAACTTCAGGAGACAGAAAATGAGAGAGATCTAGGAGTAAACATATTGGCAGATTTGTGTCCAGAAATACATATAAATGGCGTAGTAAGGGCAGCATATGCATTCTTATCAAATGTAAGGGTAGCCTTCAGGCACATGGACAAGGAAATGTTCAGAAATATTTATGTAACCTATGTGAGGCCAAAACTCGAATATGCAGCCCCCTTTTGGAATCCGCACTTGAAAAAGCACATAGCTAAGCTTGAAAAAGTTCAAAGACATGCCACGAAACTGGTGCCAGAAATACGCAATCTCGGTTATGATGAGAGGCTGAGGGAATTAGACTTGCCATCACTCGAAGCTAGAAGAGTAAGGGGGGATATGGTGACAGTCTATAAATTCCTTCATGATTATGATAGAGTGGATAGGGATCGATATTTCGATATGGCTGGCTCTAGAACTAGAGGTCATAGTTTGAAGCTTCGGAAGAAAACTTGTTTGCAGGATGTAAGGAAATACTTTTTCAGTGTAAGAGTAGTTGATAATTGGAATTCGCTAAGCGAGGAGGTAGTTAATGCTACCTCAATCCATAGTTTTAAGGACAGGTATGATAAGTATCACTAAGTCTAAAAATGGAACCGATCAGGAGACGGGAAGATACGAGCTTTGGGCTCTTTCCCGTAAACACAATTAGGTAATCACAATTAGGTAATCACATACACACACATATATCTATCTATCTATCTATCTATCTATCTATCTATCTATATATATATATATATATATATATATATATATATATATATATATATATATATATATATATATATATATATATATGAATGTGTGTGTATATGTGTGTGGGCATATATATATATATATATATATATATATATATATATATATATATATATATATATATATATATATATATATATATATATATATATATATATATATATATATATATATATATATATATATATATATATATATATATATATATATATATATATATATATGAATGTGTGTGTATATGTGTGTGGACATGCAAATATATATATATATATATATATATATATATATATATATATATATATATATATATATATATATATATATATATATATATATATATATATATATATATATATATATATATATATATATATATGTCTATATATATATATATATATATATATATATATATATATATATATATATATATATATATATATGTCTATATATATATATATATATATATATATATATATATATATATATATATATATATATATATATAGTTGAGCATCAGAGAGGAATTCTTTAATTATGAAGACAGCTTGTTTCAGATATCATCTTTGAAGAATTGCATCGAGAGATTCCACTCCCATAGAGTTTAGATATGAAGACAGCTTGTTCCAGATATCATATATATATATATATATATATATATATATATATATATATATATATATATATATATATATATATATATATATATATAATAAGTACAATACCATATGTGAAAACAATAATTTTTACCTCCACCGGGACTTGAACCTAAGACACGTAATTACTGTGCTAAGGCACTACCAACTACACCACAGAATGTCTTAAAAGGGAAACAAACCCTACAGCTATATCTGCTACACTAGGAATAAACGCATTCTATCTAAATGCCATTCTGTTCTTATTACAGTTTCCCCTAACCTCACTCGTGGCTTCGTTTTTGCATTTAAAGCAAATCTCAGTCTCATTTGGGACCAACAATAATCAAATAAGCACATTACCATATGTAAAAACATGAATAGAGTGGCATTCAGAAAGAATTAGTTCACTCCAAGTATAGCAGATATAGCTGTAAGGTTTGTTTTCATTTTATGACATTCTGTGGTGTGGTTGGTAGCACCATGGCACTGTATTTATATGACCTAGGTTCAAGTCCCGGTCGGTGTAATAATTATTCATGTTTTCACATATAGTAATGTGCTTATTTAATTATATATATATATATATATATATATATATATATATATATATATATATATATATATATATATATATATATATGTGTGTGTGTGTGTGTGTGTGTGTGTGTGTGATTACCTAATTGTGATTACCTAATTGTGTTTACGGGAAAGAGCCCAAAGCTCGTATCTTCCCGTCTCCTGATCGGTTCCATTTTATACTTAGTGATACTTATCATACCTGTCTTAAAACTATGGATTGAGATAGCATTAACTACCTCCTCGCTTAGCCAATTCCAATTATCAACTACTCTTACACTGAAAAAGTATTTCCTTACATCCTGCAAAGAAGTTTTCTTACGAAGCTTCAAACTATGACCTCTAGTTCTAGAGCCAGCCATATCAAAATATCGATCCCTATCCACTCTACCATAATCATGAAGGAATTTAAAGACTGTCACCATATCCCCCCTCACTCTTCTAGCTTCGAGTGATGGTAAGTCTAATTCCCTCAGCCTCTCATCATAACTGAGATTGCGTATTTCTGGCACCAGTTTCGTGGCATGTCTTTGAACTTTTTCAAGCTTAGCTATATGCTTTTTCAAGTGCGGATTCCAAAAGGGGGCTGCATATTCGAGTTTTGGCCTCACATAGGTTACATAAATATTTCTGAACATTTCCTTGTCCATGTGCCTGAAGGCTACCCTTACATTTGTGTGTGTGTGTGTGCTCGCGCGCTTGCTTCTTAGAATTTTTTTTTAACCTTTATTTCCATTTCATTACAATGGGTATTCGTCAGCCAGGGCAAGCCCCAACCCCCCACTGTGATGTCCAACCACAGCAGTTCCTGCCAGTAAACAGCTTAAACTCTCGGTCTTGGACGGGGACCGATCTTTCGACCTCGTGAATGCGAAGCCAGCGCGTTACCACTGTACTAGCCAGCAGGCTAGTGATTAAGAATAACATATGAATTACAGATATTATTTCCTTGAAATTAGAGTATATAGAAAACATTCTTTTTTTTTTCATAATCAATAGATAAGAATGAGAGATTTTCATTCATGCATTTATCTAGTCAGTCCATTTCTCAGAAATGATCGTACTTGGCTGTTGAAAATTTTCGTTTTTGTACTCTTTATGTAAAATGAAGAGAGACAACAGTAGTATATTTTTGTTCGGTCATTTATTGCATATGGATTTATTTACTCCATTTGTTATTTATCAGTGAATTTCTTCAGTCATTCATTTATTTGTTTATTAAGCTGAGAAGTCGACATTCTTTTTAAATCGGTCTCTTCTAACTCAGAGTCTTTATTCCGTTAAATATATCTCAAATGGTGAGTTTATAAATAAATAAAATATAATTCAAAGTACGAAGTTAAATCAATAAATAATGGAAGAAAGAGAGAAAGAAAAGTGTTGTTCTCCACTCCAGTCAGAGTAATCAATGATGTAGATAAGTGAATTTTATCATTTTGGTCAGAGATAAAAAAAGAATAATAATTTACTGTATATATAATAAGCAAGAAAATAATGTCAACATTATTTTCCATATATAATACAAGCTCTTTAATAGAAAATCATTCATCCCTATCAATATTCAATTGAAGGAATCTGTGGAATTTTTTATATGAGATCAGCTGTATTGCATATATTTTTTTTTAGGACTAGCATTCTGTTCTAGAAACGATCAGACGTCATGATGCCTTTGAACTGCAAAATGAATTCAAAAAGTATATGTTCAAAAGTGTACGAGAATACTTTACATGTTGCCTGTATTTGGAGTTCTTATGAATATTTGAAATAGTTCAAATTTACCTATTGCAGAAGAAGTAATACAAGATGCATATATTTAAACTCTAAATCAAAAGTACAAAACATCTGTTGTCATGTTCAGGGACACAAAAGTGTACTCATGAAATTCATGTAAAATTAAGTTTCAGGTCATATTAAGCTACTCCTCGCAGCTTCAAGATGTAAATGAAAATTATACTTATAAGCTTGCCAAGGATATTACCATTCTGCATCATTGGATACATTTGATACATAGGAATGAACTTCATGTTATTAATAGCAGTTACGTCTCCATATATATATATATATATATATATATATATATATATATATATATATATATATATATATATATATATATATATATATATATATATATATATATATATATATCATTTAGATTTATGTGATCTCTTGAACGTACGATGAGACGAAATTTGATTAAAGTGGCTCTTCTTCTGCTTAGGCAAAAACTTTAAGCAAATGACTTACGAGTAGGAGTCTCCCCCCCCCCCCACTGACATGTAGCAATACTGGTACAGAATATTTGAGGGTAAAGTACATCCCAGGCTTTATTAGAGGTTGAGAAAGCTCGTCATTAAGTAGGGTTCAGATGCCATCAACAGCAAGCTCTACAAGCTCACAGAGATCCACCATGACCCAAAGCATTTGACTCATTAGGCCACGAATATACTAATAGAAAAACTAACTTGTGTGGGTATTAGGGGAACCACCATTACAGTTATTTAAGAGCTACTTGAAAAATAGAAAACAAGCCGTATATTGTAATGGGAAAGCATCTTTGTTGCAAACTATTGAGAGGGGGAGTACCACAGGGATCAATACTGGGCCCATTGTTATTTTTAGTTTATATAAATGATATTTCCAATGCCAGTAATAAATTCAAATATATTCCTTATGCAGATGACACCAACCTTCTCTTGCATGATAATATGTTTGACCACCTGCATTCTGTTTTAAATAGTGAACTAGAAAAAATTAAGAACTGGGTCTCTGTTAATAAATTAAAGCTAAATGTTTCCGAAACTGACTATATCTTATATCAAAATAGATCTGTAGTACACAATATTGGTCAAGTTAATATGAATGGGTATGAAGTTAAAAGAGTTGCTTGTAAGAAATTTTTGGGAGTAATTATTGATGAAAATTTAAGTTGGAAATATCATATTCAATCTGTCTGCTCAAAACTGTCCAAGACGTGTGGAATTTTGTATAAAATTCGCCATAACCTAACAAATGAGGCCTTAAAAAGCATATACTATTCCCTGTGTTATCCTCATATTATATACTGTTTGTCCATCTGGGGTGGTACTTGGCCGTCACTTGTAAGGGATGTATTTGTAACTCAGAAAAGACTGATCAGAACTATTACATATAGTGGAAAATATGACTCAACCTCCTCTTTATTCAAGGAGCTAAACTTGCTTAAATTTAATTACTTGATACAATATTTCTGTCTTATTATTATACATAGTGATGTTAATGATAACAGAAAATTATTTAGATTTATTCAACACAACCATGGAACCAGAGGTAACAATATAAATTTGATATGTCCACAGCCGAGAACAACCATGTACAAATTTTCTATTCACTGTTTTGGCCCAAAATGTTGGAATGCATTACCAGAAGATTTAAAAACAATAACTGGCACAACTTTATTTAAAAAGAAACTCAAACAGCATTTATTTACTAGGCAAAATCAAGCAGCTGTTGATTTATAATTAATACAGTCTTGGTGTATCATTAAGTCCAGGTTAAGGTCAGGCTACTGTTTTGTTTTATTACAAGATAAGTATGAGATTGCTCTATTGGAGCTTTTGTTAACTATTGCCGTCATACTTTAATTTATGCGAAATGTATATTAAACTGCCTGCCAAGGAGCTCTTGCTCAGCAGGCTAGTGCCTCTGAATATAATGTACATATTTATCCCTGTATGTATGCTAAATATTTGGCAATAAAGTCTATGACTATGACTAAAAGATGACCCGCAACGAACGAAAGACGGAGCGTCCAAAGGGTTCGTCTCTCATAAGAAACGTCACATACAAAACAACAAATTTCTCGTTAACGAGTTTAGTATAACTTTTTTACTGTATTTCAATACATCCGTATATGTATATAAGCATATATAAATACGGAAAATAGTTATAATTTAAACATGCTCCTTAATATACACTTAAACCTCATACTGTTATGCTGTGTAAGGAAAATAACAAAATCTCTAAAACTCTGCAGAATTCCTAAAATGACCTCTCACTCACTTCCAATTCTGACTTATGGCCTTGCCAATTTTCTCGTCACTTTTCAGGACAACAGCAGCATGGATAAGATGCG
>JAXCGZ010013341.1:12500-15000 GCA_037179515.1 Halocaridina rubra | reverse complement strand
TATATATATATATATATATATATATATATATATATATATATATATTAAAAAGAGGGCTTTTGAGGAATGGCTGCAGTGTAAAAGTAGGGAGAAATATGAAAGATATAGGGAGAAAAATGTGGAAACCAAGCGGAAGGTAGAGGAAGAGAAGAGGTTGGCAAATGTTAGGTGGGGACAGGATTTTTGTAGGTCATATGAGGAGAATAAAAAGAAGTTTTGGAAAGAAGTGAAGAGAGTAAGGAAGGGTGGATCGAGGATGGAAGAGACAGTGAAAGATGTGAATGGACAGATGTTAAGAGGGAACGATGCAATGAAAATATGGGCAGCATACTTTGAGTGCTTGTTGAATGTTGATGAAGATAGAGAGGCAGCTATAGTGGCAGTGGGGGGTGTTCAAGGGCCAGTAATGGGAGATGAAAATGAGAGAGAGATTACAAAAGAGGAGGTGAAAAAGGCATTGTATGAAGCAAAAGCAGGAATGGATGGTGTGAGAGCGGAGATGTTGAAAGAAGGGGGTGTGACTGCATTGGAATGGTTAGTGAGAGTGTTTAATATATGCTTTATGTTGTCAATGGTGCCAGTGGAATGGGTGATTGCCTGTATAGTGCCCCTATACAAAGGTAAGGGAGATGTTTATGAATGCAGTAATTTTAGAGGTATAAGTTTGTTGAGTGTGGTAGGAAAAGTGTATAGTAGGATACTGGATAATAGGAGTAGGGATAAGACAGAATATGTGATCGCGGAAGTGCAGAGTGGTTTTAGGAGAGGTAGAGGTTGTATAGATCAGATTTTTATAGTTAGGGAGTTATGTGAGAAATATTTAGCAAAGGGTAAGGATGTATATTTTGCATTTTTCGATCTGGAGAAAGCATGTGATAGAGTTGATAGAGAGGCTATGTGGAATGTTTTGAGACTATATGGAATTAATGGTAAATTGTTGCATGCAGTGAAGAGTTTGTATGAGGGCAGTAAAGCTTGTGTTAGGGTAGGGAATGAAGTGAGTGAGTGGTTTCCAGTGAGTGTGGGATTGAGACAGGGATGTGTGATGTCACCATGGCTGTTCAATTTGTATATTGATGGAGTTGTAAGAGAGGTGAATGAGTGAGTGCGTGGTCGAGGTTTGACAATGGTAGATGGGGATGATAACGAGTGGGAGCTGAATCAGTTGCTGTTTGCAGACGATATTGTGGTGGTGGCAGATTCAGAGGAAAAGCTGTGTCAGTTAGTGTCAGAATTTGGAATGGTGTGTGAGAAAAGGAAGTTGCGAGTGAATGTGGGAAAGAGTAAGGTTATGAGGTGTACAAGAAAAGAGGATGGTGCTGGATTGAATGTTATGTTGAATGAAGAAACACTTGGGGAAGTGAATCAGTTTAAGTATTTAGGCTCGATTATAGCTGCAAATGGTGGAGTGGAAGCAGATGTGTTTCACAGAGTGAATGAAGGATGTAAAGTGTTGGGTGCATTGAAAGGAGTGATGAAGAATAGAGGGTTGGAAATGAATGTTAAGAAAGTTTTGTAAGAGAAAGTGGTTGTGCCAACTGTGATGTATGGATCAGAGTTATGGGGTAAGAAAGTAAGTGAGAGACGGAAACTAAATGTGTTTGAGATGAGATGCCTGAGGAGTATGATTGGTGTATCTCGATTGGATAGGGTTAGGAATGAAGTGGTGAGAGCAAGAACGGGTGTGAGGAGAGATATTGCAGGCAGAGTGGATATGACTGTTCTGAGATGGTTTGGCCATGTGGAAGGGATGGATGATGAAAGACTGCTGAAAAAGGTGATGAATGCGAGAGTTGATGGGAGAAATGCTAGAGGGAGGCCTAGGTTTGGATGGATGGATGGAGTAAGGAGAGCCCTTAATGATAGGAGGATGGATGTGAGGGAGGCAAGCGAGCGTGCTAGGAATAGGAATGAGTGGCGAGCGATTGTGACGCAGATCTGATGAGCATCTGCTGTTACCACAGGGCTGCATCTTACAGAGGTAGCCCTGTGGTAGGGGCAGTAGGAGGAGTTGGCAGTTGTGAAGCGACACAGGTTGTGGAAGAGCCGGGAGGATGGGTTGTGGCACTCCAGCAGTGCCATCTAAACGGTTGCTAGCTCCCTCGTCATTGCCCATAGAGCAAAGTAATCCCTTTATTGTTTTCCTTTATTGATGTCGGCTACCCCCCAATTAAAGGGGGAAACAGTCAAGGTAGATAGAATAAATATATATATATATATATATATATATATATATATATATATATATATATATATATATAGATATATATATATATATATATATATATATATATATATATATATATATATATATATATATATATATATATGTATCATGTTGTAGGTTGGCTCATGGCACCAGCCGCCCGTTGCGATACTACAGCTGAAGGTTTTTTTGAACTTAAATTGGTCTGTCCAGGACAGTTCGATGTTAAGTCTTCCTTCAGTTACGGTTCTTTTTCTATGCCTACAGCTACACTGAATATTCTTGGATATTCAT
>JAXCGZ010013341.1:0-7500 GCA_037179515.1 Halocaridina rubra | reverse complement strand
AATATGCAGCCCCCTTTTGGAATCTGCACTTGAAAAAGCGCATAGCTAAGCTTGAAAAAGTTCAAAGACATGCCACGAAACTGGTGCCAGAAATACGCAATCTCAGTTATGATGAGAGGCTGAGGGAATTAGACTTACCATCACTCGAAGCTAGAAGAGTGAGGGGGGATATGGTGACAGTCTTTAAATTCCTTCATGGTTATGATAGAGTGGATAGGGATCGATATTTTGATATGGCTGGCTCTAGAACTAGAGGTCATAGTTTGAAGCTTCGTAAGAAAACTTCTTCGCAGGATGTAAGGAAATACTTTTTCAGTGTAAGAGTAGTTGATAATTGGAATTGGGTAAGCGAGGAGGTAGTTAATGGTATCTCAATCCATAGTTTTAAGGACAGGTATGATAAGTATCACTAAGTATAAAATGGAAGCGATCAGGAGACGGGAAGATACGAGCTTTGGGCTCTTTCCCGTAAACACAATTAGGTAACCACAATTAGGTAATCACACCCCAAAAAACGACAACACAGCTATATTTTCTCAAGAAATGAATGCGTGAGCGTAGCCTAACAAAACTTAATAAAACAAACCATATCCCACTATAAAAAGTGACTGATTATTAAGGCCAACCTCTAAACTATCAACAACAACAGATGAAGAGAGAGAGAGAGAGAAAACAATGGGTTTTGCTACTTTCGAGTGAGGTCTACTTTTTAAGGGCATAGAAACAATAGCTCATCACGTGCTATAGGGACAATATACTATTTAAATTAAATATAACTTATTTTGTTACTTGAGAATCAAACCTAAGAGACATAATTACTATGCCAAGGCGGCACATGAACAAAAAGGCATTCAGAAAGAATGTGTTCATTACTAGCAAAGCAATCAGATGTGAGTTTGGCTTCTTCTTTAGACCTTTAGTGGTGTACTTGGTAGCGTTTTGACACTATGTCTTAGGTTCGAGTCCCGGTCAGAAGTAAAATATAATTTATATAATATATATATATATATATATATATATATATATATATATATATATATATATATATATATATATATATATATATATATATATATATATATATGTATATATATATATATATATATATATATATATATATATATATATATATATATATATATATATATATATATATATATATATATATATATATATATATATATATATATATATATATATATATATATATATATATATATATATATATATATATATCGAAAATATAAACACGTGACACACAATTTAATGGAGGTCAGCTACGAAGGAAAAAATTAAATAACGGAATGTTGAGATCTTTAAGACTGTATCATTAGTCCACCTTCAGAGCATTCTCTTTCTATGCCTATACATCAACACCGAATATTTTTGGCTATTCTTTACACATATCTTATGATCCCTTCACATCTGACAAGTCACAACATTCCCCATCTCTGTTTCTCTTTACTTTATATTTCTTAATGTTCAGGCTCGATGAGGGGAGATTTATTTATTTATTTTTTGGCCCATCCTTGTGCCATATATATATATATATATATATATATATATATATATATATATATATATATATATATATATATATATATATATATATATATATATATATATATATATATATATATATATAAATATACTAAAAAAAAAAACATGAGTTTAGAGTAAAAGAAGCATGTGAATGTTTGATGCCTCAATTATGATGAATCAGTATTTTTGAGAGCTGATGTTTGCATAAGAATGACATTGCAATTCTTAGCTCCTACAATCAAATAAAAGAGTAAATAATGAATTTAAATGAATAAGCATATAAATAAACATCCATCATCAAATCAATATGGTTGGTACTTCTGAGAATTTAAAGTTCTTCATAATGGCTTTAGCCCGGGAGGTTGAGGCGTAGGGAAGAAGGGGAGTGGAAGAGAGAGAGAGAGAGAGAGAGAGAGAGAGAGAGAGAGAGAGAGAGAGAGAGAGAGAGAGAGAGAGAGAGGAAGGAAGGAGAAAACGAAGCTCAAAGACAGTAATTAGCTACCTAATTTCAAGTAACTAATTGTGCTTACGAGAAAGAGATATATGCTTGTAATTCCCCATCTCTTATTCGGTTCCATTTTTGTTTTCCGATTCTTAACGTATTTGTCCGTAAATTTATGAACTCAGTTAATAACATTGACTACGTTCTCACTTAGTGAATTTCCATCATCAACTACTCTTACAAAAAAAATAAAAGTACTTCCTTACATCCTGCAAAGGTGCACAAAGTTTCAGACTATAACCTGTAGCTCTAGTGCCAGCCATAGCAAAATACTGCATCGATACCTATCCACTCGGTCCAAACAGTGATGGATTCCCTCTCATTCTTCTAGCTTCGAGTGATGGAAAGTCTAATTCCCTCGCCCTCTCCTCATAACTGAGATTACATATTCTTGGCACCAGTTTTGTATCAAGTCTATGACCTATTTCCAGCTTAGATTTTTCATGTGTGAATTCCAAAGGGGGCTGCATATTCAAACTTTGGCCTCACATACTTTACATAAATATTTATGAACATTTCCTTGTCATTTTGCCTAAGGGTTAATTACCCTTATATTTGCAAAGAGAACATATGCTGGCATTACTATATACAATTTATATGGATTTCCGGAGACAAATTTGCCAATATGTTTATTGCTAGATTCATTCTCCGTCCCTTGAAATTCTGCACCTGGTGTATTGAGTATCCAAACTTGGGCCTTGGTATATATATATATATATATATATATATATATATATATATATATATATATATATATATATATATATATATATATATATATATATATATATATATATATATATATATATATATATGTGTGTGTGTGTGTGTGTGTGTGTGTGTGTGTGTTTGTGTGTGATTACCTAATTATGTTTACGGGAAAGAGCCCAAAGCTCATAGCTTCCAGTCTCCTGATCGGTTCCATTTTCTACTTAGTGATACTTATCATACCTGTCCTTAAAACTATGGATTGAGGTAGCATTAACTACCTCCTCGCTTAGCCAATTCCAATTATCAACTACTCTTATAATGAAAAAGTATTTCCTTACATCCTGCAAAGAAGTTTTCAATCGAAGCTTCAAACTATGACCTGTAGTTCTAGAGCCAGCCATATCAAAATATCGATCTCTATTCACTCTATCATAACCATGAAGGAATTTAAAGACTGTCACCATATCCCCCATCAATCCTCTAGCTTCAAGTGATGGTAAGTCTAATTCCCTCAGCCTCTCATCATAACTGAGATTGCGTATTTCTGGCACCAGTTTCGTGGCATGTCTTTGAACTTTTTCAAGCTTAGCTATGTGCTTTTTCAAGTGCGGATTCCAAAAGGGAGCTGCATATTCGAGTTTTGGCCTCACATAGGTTACATAAATATTTCTGAACATTTCCTTGTCCATGTGCCTGAAGGCTACCCTTACATTTGATAAGAATGCATATGCTGCCCTTACTATGGCATTTATATGTATTTCTGGAGACAAATCTGACAGTATGTTTACTCCTAGATCTCTCTCGTTTTCTGTCTCTTGAAGTTGTACTCCAGCCACCGAGTAGTCAAGCTTGGGCCTTCTTGCACTTGTACCCATTCTCATTACCTTACATTTTGAAGCACTGAATTTCATTAGCCACTTTTCTAACCACTCATGCAGACTATTTAGATCTTCCTGAAGTTCTCTACCATTGTTCTAGTTTTCTACTTTCTTCACAATCTTTGCATCATCTGCAAACATATTCATGAATGAATTTACAGACTCTGGTAGGTCATTTACATATACAAGGAACAAAAGTGGCCCTAAAACTGAACCCTGTGGAACTCCACTACTAACTCTTCTCCATTCAGACACTGAGTGTCTTACTCTAACCCTCTGTTCCCTTCCTTCTAAGTAAGTTTTTATCCATTCCAAAACATTTCCACCTATTCTAGCCATTGATTGCAGCTTCCTAATAAGTCTCCCACGTGGAACAGTGTCAAACGCTTTCTGGAAGTCTAGGAATATGCAATCTGCCCAGCCCTCTCTTTCCTGTAAGATTTAGCTTACCTCATCATAAAATTCTAATAAGTTTGTTACTGTTGATCTACCTTCTCTGAAGCCATGTTGCTTCACTGACAAAAAGTTGAAGGATTCCAAGTGAAGAGAGATATGTTTCCTTAGTAGTTTCTCCATAACTTTGCAAACTATGCTGGTCAAGGAAACTGGTCTATAGTTCAGAGCCGTATCCCTCCTTCCCTTTTTGAAGATAGGTATCACATTTGCTTGTTTCCAGCATCTTGGAATCTCCCCCGACTTCAGTGACTCCTTAAATATGATACTTAGTGCCACTGATATTGTGTTTGCGCATTTTTTAAGCACATGAGGGGATATGTCATCAGGACCTGTAGCTTTATGAACATCTAAATCCATCAGCGCTTTGCATACCTCTGTGGCTGTAAGGTTGATGTTCTCTAATACCGGCCCTTGAGCTTCTATCACTGCAATCTGAGGGGGTGGGGTATTTTCTACTGTAAATACTGACTGAAACTCCTTGTTCAATTCTTTGCAGATCTCTTCATCCGTCTCAGTGATGCATCCAGCCGCTCTCTTTAGCCTTAAAACCTGTTCTTTTATCTTTAGTTTTCCTCTGATAAAGCTGTGGAAAAGCTTGGGATTTTCTTTAGCCTTCCTGGTGATGTCCCTCTCATAGTCTCTCTCTGCCTCTCTCCTTTTACTTAGGTAGTCATTTCTTGCTCTTTTGTAGGTTTGCCAGGCATTTATGTTTTTTCTCCTCCTATACCTTTTCCAGCATTTGTCTCTCCACTCCTTAGCTCTTTTACACCCATTATCAAACCATTTCTCTCTGGCATGAATTACACCTACTTTGGTGACAGGTATGCAGCAATCTACTATCTTCCCATATTTCTCACAAAAGATGTCATACATTTCTTGTACAGATTTGTTGTAAAATAAGGTTCTCCAGTCAATAACTGCAAAAAGCTCATTCATTTTGATGTAATCTCCTTTCGGATAGTTCCTCCTCATGTCCTCAGTGCCTCTACTCTCAGGAAGAATATCTTCAATGATATACTCCATCAACAACACACAGTGGTCACTCTTTCCAATTGGTGGTTCATACTCAATATTTTCAATATCCAACACATTATCTGTGAACACTAGATCAAGTAGTGATGACTCATCCCCACCCCTGGCCCTTGTTGGTTCCATTACATGTTGGTGTAGGAAATTCCCTTGTACGCAGTCTAGGAATCTTGCCCCGAATGAGTCCTCACCACTGTGTGTGTCAAGATTTATCCAATCTATCTCTTTATGATTAAATTCTCCCATAATCAAAATCCTACATTTTTTTTCCCGTGCCAATGTGTGATTACCTAATTGTGATTACCTAATTGTGTTTACGGGAAAGAGCCCAAACCTTGTATCTTCCTGTCTCCTGATCGGTTCCATTTTAGACTTAGTGATACTTATCGTACCTGTCCTTAAAACTATGGATTGAGATAGCATTAACTACCTCCTCGCTTAGCCAATTCCAATTATCAACTACTCTTACACTGAAAAAGTATTTCCTTACATCCTGCAAAGAAGTTTTCAATCGAAGCTTCAAACTATGACCTCTAGTTCTAGAGCCAGGCATATCGAAATATCGATCCCTATCCACTCTATCATAACCATGAAGGAATTTAAAGACTGTCACCATATCCCCCCTTACTCTTCTAGCTTCGAGTGATGGCAAGTCTAATTCCCTCAGCCTCTCATCATAACCGAGATTGCGTATTTCTGGCACCAGTTTCGTGGCATGTGTGTGTGTGTGTGTGCGTGTGTGTGTGCATTTTTATTTTGGATTATAAAGCAACGTGTATTTTATACAAGTTTACGAGAATGAGAAATTACTCTTCTTTCTCCTTCCCCCCCTCCCCTTCCCTTATGTATCATCGTGCACGTGGCTTCTTCTTACTCCCATTTTGAAAATAACCTCTCTCTCTCTCTCTCTCTCTCTCTCTCTCTCTCTCTCTCTCTCTCTCTCTCTCTCTCTCTCTCTCTCTCTCTCTCTCTCTCTCTCTCTCTCTCTCTCTGTTTTCATTTATATAACTTATTATTAAATACTATGATAAGGAAGTTTGATAATGAGATCACAGCATTAATTTAATAAACTCTCTTCTAATATTTTGATAGAGACTTAATGGAGGTCTTTGGCCAAGACGCTCAAAAGCTCTAACACCCTTATATTAGAATTTGACTTTATTATTATTATTATTATTATTATTATTATTATTATTATTATTATTATTATTATTATTATTATTATTATTATTATTATTACTATTATTATTATTATTATTATTATTATTATTATTATTATTATTAGTAGTAGTAGTAGTAGTAGTAGTAGTAATAGTAGTAGTAGTAGTAGTAGTGTTTGCTTCTACACTACTAACCGTAGAAACTCGTGAAATTGATTGTTATATATGGTTAGGGTAGGTTACGTATGTAAAGTTAAGTGCTTTTAACCCCAGATTTGAAACAAGTTGTTAATGGATATTATTGCTTCTTATATATTTTCATATATATTTTTCCAATGCTTTGTATTTTTATTTCACTCCTTGAGTGTCTGAAAGGAAATAATAATAATAATAATAATAATAATAATAATAATAATAATAATAATAATAATAATAATAATAATAATAATAATAATAATAATAATACATACATACATACATACATACATACATACATACATATACACATGGCCTCATTCCCCTTTTAAGGGGGGTAGCCGAGCCAAGACACACGCATTCACCACAATGAACACGTACCTCAACCACTCCTCTAAACTCTTATTATTATCACTATAAATCTGATTAAGGAAATTAAGATTTAAAAGTAAAAATGAGCAATAAACATAATATTACAATAATTGTGCTTGGCGGAGTAAAAGCCTTCTTCTTCTTCTTCATCGAGTGAAGAAATTAATGCGAGAATTATTACCCATCAACTACACCAAGTTTGAGATATGAGAAATATATGATTTAAAATTCATGCTTTATGATATTATCAGCCTAAGGCACTCACGTTAGGCACTCATGGCTGAGCCAGTTTCTATTAAAAATTAAAGCCTCATCATTATATTTAACCTAATCATAACGTTTAACTTATACACAGTGTTTAATCTAGTCGTCATGTTCAAGCTAGTCATAACGTTTAACTTGCTCATCACGTTTAACTTAACCTTAGACAAGCGAAAGTTACAGGTACAGAGGTTTAACAATGTATTTTTAGATCCTATTGAAAGAAATATCTTCAACTGCCAAAAGAGAGATCTAAATATTAGGCCAATACTACTACTATGGCTAAGAAAAGAAACAGGACATCAAATTTACATCAGAATGGCAATAAATAGGCCAACAGAAAAGGGTAACTGGGGGAAAAATAAAATAAAATAAAATATATATACATATATAC